>CAUYRT010019728.1:0-10003 GCA_963574885.1 Lepilemur ruficaudatus
AATATTAATTACTTTATTATACATGGAAGCCTGTGGTAGGCTGATTACACAATAAGACTGCAAACAACCAGTGGTACTTTTCTGACGTCAGAAGAGTACATAAGACTGAAACATCACCAAAAGTACATAAAAAACTCATCAGCATAAACATCAAAGTACATTAAAAAATATAATCAGGAAAAAAATACAATTGCTAAAAAGCGGTTTAGAGCAGAGCCACTGCCTATCAGTAGCTTCAAATGGCAATTAGCGTTCATAGCAAGTTTTGATGACTTTACAAGACCCCTGTACAATACTGACTAATGCACCCTTTTAAAATGTACATTAAAGGCTGCAATTTCACAAAGAGGTTCTGGTGTCATTACTATACGCAGACACACTCTCATCCCTCACAAGAGCTATGTCACGAGTTGGAATTACATCCTTATTAACATCTATCACTCTGAGTATGTGGGTTTTATTATACATGGAAATCTCTAGGTTTTTTTTAAAAACGAAAAGGTGGGGGTTGGGGAAGTTTATCCTACTGTTTTGTATTTGTATGCCACAAAGCATACAAATAAAATGCATAATGAATTACCTATTGGAATGTAAATGATTCTATAATTGAAACTGTTAAGATAGAGAGAAGAGAGAATAAGGAAGGGCCAGAACTCTAAGAAAAAAGATAGGTTAAAAACAAGAACAAAAAACCAGAAGTGTGGGTAATATGTAATAGCACAGACAAGAGAACATGTTTAGGTCATGTATAATAAATAATGCATACTCCAAATTTCAACCAATTATACAATTGCAACTTGGGATCTAATACTGGCACCAGCCCACCACTTGGGCTTCAACACTGTTCTAGATGTCAGTAGAATCGCTTAATGGAATTACAGCCTTGTTACAGTTGGGATAAAGAGAGGGTGCTTTTTTTCTTCTTTTATTAAAGCTATCATTCCAGGCTTTGATCAAAGATCCAAGAATATTTGTTCTACCAGGCTGGAATGAATGTGGTTTGGAAGTTCAGAGTACATTTAAAAGCTGCAACAAAATATAGGTAGCCAACAATCTCAGAATTTTGGATCAGCCCAGATGGAGATAGCAATTTGAAATGGTTTCGATCCCTTACTTAAATGACAAAATGTATGATATCAGCCCAGATAGAGCACTTTGAAATGTTTTCGATCCCTTACTTAAATGATGAAATGTATATTATACTATCTGTAGGTTGGATATTCCATTACAGTGATAACGTACAGAATTCCCATGCGTTATTACACTTTCCTGAGAGTAAAGCAATTAGAATTAACCTTAATCCTAGCAACAAAGTTTTTTTTTGTTTGTTTTGTTTTTTTGTTTTTTTGTAGGGTTTTTTTGTTTTTTGCATTTAAAACATTTGGGCTATTCCCTGACGATCTATACATGTAAATTTGATTGCTAAACATTGTCACTTTGAATGTCAAACTATTTTTAATCTATTGATTTTGATTAAAAATCATAATACAAACAGCTAAAATCACACTAACAAAATAAACTAAATATGAAAAGTTGCATTGAAAGGGCATTACATTATTCTTAATAGGATCGTGTAGAAACATTCCAATGGCAGTGTTGTCAAAATAAAACAAAATTACATTAGAAGACCCCCAGCCTGGTCACTTTTGGGACCTTACCTGTAACTCTGGCTGGTGGGTGTCTTTACTCTTGTACTACATGGCTCACTTACATCAGACATCATATTTGTATACCCTGAGAAATCTGACACTGAAGTCCTTACTCTATGGTCCACTTCTCCATTAGAGTTAGTGATAAAGGTCATTGGCACCCTGCTGCCCGACTTAAACTGAGAACCAAACGCTTGTGCAAAGTTCTCAATCTGGTATGTTGTTCTAGGCTCTATGTCTTTCTGAGGATCTATCTGGCTAGCTAACTCCTGAGATGGAATCTGAAAGCTTGTAGAGGACTCTAAGTTTTTCTGTTGTTCCTTCTGGCTAGTCAATTTCTGAGATGAGGACTGGAAGGCTGATGAAGTCTCTAAGTTCTTCTGAGAATCTATCAGATCATCCAGCTCCTGGGAAGGTGTCAACTGCTGATGTGTAGCATCCAAAGCAGATAAATAAAGACCTGGTTGAGATCCAAACAACATCCCAAAAGGAGGCTTTGGCAATGAAGATGGCAACACTGAGGTAACAGATTGGCCGAAACCACACTCCAAAGGAGATGTAGTGTATATTTGTTTTTCTGGAAATAAAGTGTGGTTGTGGAGAGGTGAAGACAAACTGACAAATTGGAAACCATGTCCAAGAGCAAAACCTGCATTAGTGGATTTTTCAAAAGCCTGTTGGAGGTATTTGGAGTATTCTTGCAACATGCTTGCTTTATCATTTGAAGGTGTTTGGGTGCCTGGGCTCAAATTTTCTTCTTGAACCAATTCTGAGTGTTCTCCTGAGGTGTGTAAATCCACACGTGGTTCTGTTATATTGAAAGGATCCTCTTTCTGGCTTTCTGATTTGTTAGAGTATTGATCCAAAATACTTTGTAAAACCTCATCAGGAATTCCAGACTTGTCATGACAAGACTTAATATCAGCACTTAGAGCTGAGGAGTCAATAAGTGACAATGGTGCCTCATTGTCCAGAACACTGACACCTGCAGACTGAATGACTGACTGTTGGGAGACCATGTGTCCTACATTTATAGAAAAGGCACTGTTGCTGCTGGCAGTTGGTAAATATCTTCTTTTCTTTGAAAACTGCATGGCATCATCATAATTACTACTTATTTGACCTTGTTTGCCACTTGTACTTTGGAGAAGACTAATGGTCTCCACACTATTATTTGATACTATCCCAAGTGAGCCACTTGGTTTCCCGGACAAGGATTTCTGTCCAACTATGTCTGGTAATGGTGACACAAAATTAAGGTAGTTTTTATCTGTATTCTTTCTGCTTCCTTTCTTAAAGATCAATTTTGGCACCCTTTTCTGTAGTTCATCTATTCCAGTGCCAATGATGCCTCCAGTGGAAGACACAGTAGGCATTTCTACTGAGTAACTCTGCATGTTTATATTATTTGAAATTTGTGATTCATTTGTTTTACCAGTCTTATGTTCCTTGTTTTCAATAGCCATGCTTTTTGACTTCGTTTTTCTCCTTGAAGAACTTGTATTTCCCTGAGACAACACAGCCAGATTACCCATATTGTTATGGTTTGATGACCCAGGTTCTGCACTAGCGGCTCCTTTAACTATGACTTCACCGCATGTACGCCTGTGCTTCAACAATCTATCAGTCCTTGAAAAATACTGTTGGCAAGTGTCACACTTATATGGCTTTTCTCCACTATGCGTCCTCTTGTGTCTCTCCATATGGTACTTCTGAATAAACTTCATGCTGCACTGATCACATCCAAATGGCTTCTCTCTACTATGAATTTTCTCATGTCTCTGCAGTAGGTATTTCTGAATGAAACCCATACTACACTGGCTGCACTGGAAAGGTCTTTCTCCTGTGTGAATGAGGACATGTCTCCGCAGGTGATAGGAGCTTCTAAAAGCAGCACTACAGTGATCACAAATATGAGGTTTCTGACTTGGGGAGAGGATGGCACCTTCTCCATCTCCAACCAAAGAAGGTTTGGAAGATGCACTTGGCTTCCTCTTGGCTTTGATTCCCTGAGATTCTGGCTTTGGCCTCTTTGCCTTTTTGACATTAGTGTCCTGCTTTGGCTCCTCGTTGCCATGGTGGTCATCAGTCCTGCTACTGCTGCTGAGTAATACGTCGCGGTGGTGCTGGGCTGGTTGCTGCTGGACATGCTGGTGGAGAATACTGAGGTCCTGGATGACGCCGTGGCTCCCTCCTTCCCCGCCTCCTAGGCCTGGAGATCTCTCTTCAGCCCCAGCGAACAGCCCCCCATAGTGGTGGTGGTGATGGTGGTGGTGGGACTGCTGCTCTTCAAGATCCGTGGGTTTCTCCTGTTTGATGCTAACCAAAGACTGCAAGAATCCCCAGGAGGTCCTCTGCGAGGGGAAGGCCGCGGCTGACGCCGCGGGCTCCTTCTTGAAAGTCATGTCCGGGGCTGGCGGAGGGGGGGGCTCAGCGGCCGGGGCTGCGGAGGTAGAGGAGGATAACACACACTGCGGGGGAGGGGCGGCCGACCCCGCCGGCCGGGTGAAGCTGGTGACCGGGGGAAGCCGGTGGTTGAACATAACCATACCCTGGGGAAAGGTGGGTTCCATCTCTGCCCTCCTGCTGCCGCCGCCGCCGCCGCCTGAGCCGCTGCCGCCGCCGCCGCCTGAGCCGCTACCACCGCTACTGCCGGTACCGCCGCCGCCACTCAGGAACCCACTGCCGATTTTCATACCCCGGAGGAGGCCTGGCTGAGGAGAAGAGGAGGAGAAAGGAAGAGGGAGGGAAGGAGGTGGAACCGGGCCCCGGGCCGGGACCACCGCAGCGCTCAGGACCCCGCCGCGCCGCCGCCCAGACCGCAACGCGCCCGGCACCAATTCCCAGCCCAGCCGCCTCCGGCACTGGCACGTACGATCCTACGACTCTTCCTCGGGCCTAGCCCTCGCTCTCCCAGACCCCCCGGCAACACTTACGGGTCTCGCCGCCGCCGCAGCCGCCGTCGCCTCCAGTTAATAAAAATAACGCCGTCCTCTCCACAATGGAATTAAAAGCCTCCCCTGTACTGCGCAGCCGCGGCGCGGTGTCTGCTGGGAACTCCTCGACCCGGCCAGAGGGGAGGTCTGCGGCGCCAGGGCGCCTGCGCCACAGCTTCCGCCCGGCCTGCCTGTCAATCACTGGGGCGGTTGGGTGGAGGCGGTGGGGCCACGGCCAGAGGGGCGGGGCTTGGGAGCCCGGCTAAAAAGGGGCTTCCGCGGCGAATAGGCGTGATTGGTGGGTTGCGTTAAAGAAGTGGAAGGTGGCTGAGGGTTTCTGGGCGAAAAGCGGTCATGAGGTGGAACCCGGACGGCAGGAAGTTGCGGGATACCGTACTATAGGGTGGCGTGGGAGATGCGGACAAGGGGGCTGGAGGAGAAGGTGGGGGAAACTGAGGCATGAATATCGGGGCTTTCTTCACTTAGGGTTTGCGATCCAGTTATTGAAACAAAATCAAAACCCAGCAGTGAATCATTTAGGGCACTTTAAGTTTTATGTAAAAGTATTCAACTCCAAATGCCCAACATTTATTTAAAATGATTAAATAGATTACTTCTGTTATTCCTTTTTGTTTGGAAACAATGGGCGCATATCCTTTGCATTTATAGGAGGAGGCTCCTTTGGAACTGAATAGTAGTACCGAGGCAAAAAAAAAAAGTTGTCTTACTGCCAACCTACCTGAAGGCTATTGGAAAAGGAAACCGCGTGTAATCCAGGTGCAGCAGTCCTGTAAAACACGCCCACACACATACTTCATCATCATCAGATGTTGTTTAAATGCCCACGTACCTTCTCAGTCTGGCTAATGAGTCTGTTTGCTGTGTTACATTGCTGCGTGGCCCTTTATGTTACTTGACAACCAGGCCCTTCTAAGATCTCTGCAAGGATCCACTCTTTCCAGTGCAGAGTACCAAGAAACTCATGCAAAATTACTCATTTTTCTCTTAAGGGAAAATTATCAAGGAAAATCTGGAAATCAATGTTATCAAAAAATCAAACAAATATTTATTCAGTGCCTAATGTACACAAGACAATTTCATATCAAGTATGTAAAAATCTAAACCAGACATTTTCCTAATTAAGAGTATTTATAAATCACATACATTTTTAATAAAAGAACTAGAACTATGACAATAGTTTATTTACATAGTATATTTTCTTAATGAAATTACATGTACATCTCAATATTTCTAGCTAAATAATTTCTCATAATTAAATAATAACTTCTCTGAGGAATTTCACAATTGAAAACATAAGGATCATTTACTAATACTTATGGGCCTCTCCTAGCCTGCCTTAAAAACTTAAGACAATATTAATGAGCATTTTGAGATAAGAAATAATCATACTTTCCTAACCCCACGCAACAATGTAAGCATTCTACCACTTAAACTGAAACTTTTATACTGTCTAGTATAGTTGTGATATGGCAAAATATGTATTTGGTCTTCAATCCGTTTCCTGGCATACAACTCCTAAAATCCTTGGAATCTCCAAAGTAATAAATGTCTTTTTGTATGCTAATGATTGACTAATAGCTGGCAGCCCCTCGGTAGCTTCAGAATTGGGAGCTGATCACCGGAAAGACCAAGGCAGGATTAGAGCATTGGGACTTTCAGCCCCACCCCCCTAACCTCCGGGGAGGGGAGAGGATCTGAAGGTTAAGTTGATCACCAATGGCCAATGATTTAATCAATCATGCCTATATAATGAAGGTGCCATAAAAACCCAAAAGGACAGGGTTTGCTGTGCTTCCAGATAACCCAGCACGCGGAGGTTCCTGGAAGGTGGTGCTCTGGAAAAGGGCTTGCCCCTTACCACATAGCTTGCCTTAGTCATCTCTTCATCTCATGTTTATCCATATCCTTTGTAATATTCTTGGCAATATACCGGTAAACACAGGCAAGTGTTTCCCTGAGTTCTGTAACCTGCTCTAGTAAATTAATTGAATTCAAGGAAGGGCTCGTGGGAACTCAGATTTATAGCCAGTCGGTTAGAAGCGCAGATAAAACAACCTGGAGCTTGTAATTGGCATCTGAAGTGGGGGACCATTTCACAGGACAGAGCCCTTAACCTGTGGGGTCTGATGCTATCTCCAGGGAGATAGTGTCAGAATTGAATTGGAGGACACCTGGCTGGTGTCCGCTGCACAACTGATGGCTTGCTTGGTGTGTGGGGAAACACCCGGACACATTTGGTCACAGAAGTCTTCTGTGTTGATTGTTGAGTGACAGTATAAGAGAAGCTGAGTTTGTTTTTTTCTACAATAACTGTTAAAGACTGAAAATTCAAAAACTTAAAGCAGTAGTAAAATATTAGTCAATGCCTATGAGAAATGAGGCTGTCCCTTTACTCAGGGTGTCAGTGTTTAATGGTAGGCTGGGATGCATATAAGCTAGTCCAAGCATGAAGGGCAGTAGGACACTCATCTGAAAAGCCAACTTTGTTCCTCAGTTATCAAGATAAGAAACCTGTCATTTCTCTCATTCACTCTGTCAGCCTTGAGATACTCCAAGCAGACTTACCTCTGTGTTGTACACCCCATATATCAGGAAGATAAAGAGACCCTGTAAAATAAAATGGAGGGGGAAAGCTGTTAACGCTAATCATTTCAGCAGTAGAAATACCTGAAATAAACTTTCCTGGGAACAGACAAAAGAAGACACACTTCATCAAGGTCAATTTATTTTCCTATTTTTCAACATTAGAAGGTGTACCTTGAGCATTTATATGATAACATACCAGCATATCACTTAATAGTGGTTATGCTATTCGGTTCTTTAGAAGTGGAAAATAAAAATACCATTCCAAGAACATAGGATATTAATTAGAAAAATCAGTATGCCAGTCTCTGAGAGATAGCTGGGTGATGAAAAGAATTAAACTCAGAAAAATTTTATCAAAGTATTCATAGAAATAACACTAAGCATCAATGTTTCTAAGCACAATTTTAGACTATAGCAACTAGAATATGTTTCTTACAATCTGCAATGGGGTAAAAATTGAAAAAAATTAAAGTATAAAGCAGCTAAATAGATAAACTTAAGGTAATAAGTATGAATAGTTTTTAAAGCAATAATGTACCAGTTCAAGGTAAGATAAAATTTCACATTATCATCTATTGTGAACTGCATGTTTTTATTGTACCCTAAACATATGTAAATGCTCCAAAGATCTGCTATTTATTAATGTTTAGCTTTAGAAAATGCTTAATTATAAAATATAAATTTGCCTTTGCATTACTGGAAAAAAAATATATAAATTAAACCTCACTCTTAAATCTAAAATCTCAAATTTTGAAAGTAAATAAAACTGATACGTTTTAATCTTAGTAGAGACAATAGGGAACAAAAAATTTCCATGTGTTTTGGCCTTGGAGAGGAAATAAAAATGTTGTGCTATTTTTGTTAGGTACTAATAAACCAAATATTAAAGAGGGGTCTAGATTAAATCTGGAAATGGTTCAAATAGTTAAGCAACATGATATTTAAAAGGAAAATATTGCAGGAATATTTTAACATTTTTTTTACCTTGGAACACTTAGATCTTACAGATAATGGAAACAATCCTAGACAGAGATTGTATAAAACAAATGACTTTTGTTCTTGTTCACTTCTTTTTTAATAGACTATTTTTTAGACCAATTTTAGATTTACAGAAAAATTGAGAAGCTAGTACTGAGAGTTCACATATATCCTACACTCAGTTTCCTGCATTATTAACATTTTGCCTTTGTACAGTATGCTCATTACAATGAATTTTATCATTTTTAATATTAATACCTGTATAATTTCAGAAATGAAAACTATTGTAGTACATACATTTGCATTAATAAGAAAAAAAATTTTTTTTTTTTTTTTTGAGACAGAGTCTCACTCTGTTGCCTGGGCTAGAGTGCCATGGCGTCAGCCTAGCTCACAGCAACCTCAAACTCCTGGGCTCAGGCGATCCTCCTGCCTCAGCCTCCCTGGTAGCTGGGACTACAGGAATGTGCCACCATGCCAGCTCATTTTTTCTATATATTTTTAGTTGGCCAATTAATTTCTTTGTATTTTTTTAGTAGAGACAAGGGTCTCTCTCTTGCTCAGGCTGGTTTCGAACTCCTGACCTTGAGCAATCCACCCGCCTTGGCCTCCCAGAGTGCTAGGATTACAGGCGTGAGCCACCGCACTGGCCCTATCTTTTTTAAAATAATTCTTAAAGATAATTTTTTTTTTTTTTTTTTGAGACAGAGTTTTACTCTGTTGCCTGGACTACAGTGCCATGGCTTCAGCCTAGCTCACAGCAATCTCAAACTCCTGGGCTCAGGCGATCCTCCTGTCTCAGGCTCCCGGGTGGGTTACAGGCACGCACCACCGTGCCCGGCTAATTTTTCTAATTTTTAGTTGTTTGGCTAATTTCTTTCTATTTTTAGTAGAGACAGGGTCTCGCTCTTGCTCAGGCTTGTCTCGCACTCCTGAGCTCAAGCAGTCCTCCCACCTCGGCCTCCCAGAGTGCTAGGATTACAGGCATGAGCCACCACGCCCAGCCTTAAAGATAATTTTTAAAGATAATTCTTCCCTCAATAATTGCTAATTCTTTATTCCAATTTTGTTGTGTAGATAAAAAATTAAGAGTAGATCCCTCAAATTTTTAATTCTATTTATGAGATAGGAGTATTTTGCCTTGTGCAATAGATGAGTTCCTGAGTAAATAAAATTTCCTGAACATTGACCCATATGCCACTATGATTTCTATGAAAGAATCCCAGCTGTTTACGTGAAATCTATGTGATGCTTTGAAAATCAAAAAGCCCTTTATTAATGAGTACAGTCACTCCTATAATTTATCTGTTTTTTAAGTTCAGTTTTCTCTAAAAGAAAGGAGAATAAAAAAGGAAAATCCCAGCCTTGGCAATAGTAGGACCTGGTCTCTACAAAAGATAAAAAAATAAGCCCGGTGTGGAGGTGCATGCCTGCAGTCTCAGCCGCTCAGGAGGCTGAGGCAGGAGGATCACCTTAGCCCAGGAGTTGTAGGTCACTGCAGTGAGCTATGATGATGCCACTGCACTCCAGCCCAGGCAACAGAGCAAGACTCTGTCTCAAAAATGAATAAATAAATTACATTTTCTTTCCGTATCTTGGTAAACTAAGAATACAGAGTATATTCCAATATTTTTATTTACTGCACTTCCATGTTCCTTGTTATACATTTTTTTCTTTTTTTGAGACACAGTCTCACTCTGTTGCCCAGGCTAGAGTGCCGTGGCGTCAGCCTAGCTCACAGCAACCTCAAACTCCTGGGCTCAAGCGATCCTCCTGCCTCAGCCTCCCAAGTAGCTGGGACTACAGGCATGCAGCACCATGCCTGGTTAGTTT
>CAUYRT010019729.1:0-17387 GCA_963574885.1 Lepilemur ruficaudatus
TTATCTTGTTACATTCAAAAACCTACTCTGTCAAAGTAGTCCAGAGAGTACATACATAGTGCTCCAACTGTATCTACGTACAACCAACACTCCATTTTAAGTGTACAATTAAATGATTTTCAGTGAATTTACCGAGTTTAAAAAAAAAATTCTCTGAGGCTTACCCTCGCAAACAAGCTATAGAGCTTTCAAAGTAGGGTCTCAATGAGTGAGTGGTGACAGTACAGCAACTGCTCGTTACATGGATGTCGCCTATAGGTCTAGTTCTAGTCTACACACCGCCTGGATTGCAGTAAAAACAAATCAGTGAGAGATAATGTAATATTCTGCTTTAAGTGAATCCTAGTAGACTTCATAATTTTTTTTATTCTTATTTGCATCACATTGTTTTTCTACCTGTGGGAAAATATCCTAATGCAAAATATTTTGAAATTAAATAATATTTTTAGCATTTAATTAAGTTCCTAGTATGTACAAGATATTTTGCTAGTTATTGCAGATGATTAAAAAATATTTAGACAGAAATCATAATTTCATGGCAGTTAAAATAGAGTAACAGATATAACTATTACGTAATTATAATACAAAATAGATCTTTTAAAAGAGTTTTTAATAAAGTACTGTGGGAATGCAAAGAAAAAAACGATTACTTCAGTTTAGGTTTAAGGAAGGGTAGAATTTGAAATGTGTTGGCGTTTTAGTGGCCACTAGAGTATAGAAAATACACAAAGAGGAATTAAAAAAAGGAGCATTCTAGGCAAAGAGTACAGCCAAAGCAAAGAACTGTAGGCCAGAAAGGATGAAGCATGTATTAAAAATGGCAAAGAAGTTCAATATGCATGAGGTTTAAAGGAAAAGTATAAGATTTGACTATATCCTTAAGGACCTTGAATACCAAGCTACAATTTGGTTCATTCACATGTCTTCAGAAATTTAAGAATTTTGTAGGCTATTATAATTACAGGGCGTGATGTCAATCTTGTACTCAGTATATGTACATTTTATTGTTCATGGGAATGACTGAGGGTGGCTGACATCAGTGGAGGCTGTAAGGAGAGCATACATATCCATTTCTTTTTATATCATCAAGTTATTTTCCATGAGATAGAGAGTCTGATTTTCACAAGTATTACTTTATGCCCATGCATAAAAGAGAAGAGGAAAGTGTCAGTGGTCTTCTTGTGGTTTGACAAATCCTACATGTATTTATGTGACACCTTTCCAAAACAGAAATGTCAATTTAAATATTATTACCAGGGAAACAAATTGTTATCTGCTGTGGCAACTGTGTGTATTACAGACATTTTAGCAGTTAAAGCTTACTTTCACAGGGCATTGCACCATTCTCTGAAGCCAATGGCCAATTTGGATTTAGATGCCAGCCATTTCATTGAGTGTTAGAAAGCCAGCTAGTGCCCAGCACTTTGGGGTCTTGGAGGCTTCTGGTCCCTTTGGAAATTGAGATTGGAAGAAGGGGAGCACTTGGTCCCAGCTAATGAGCTGCAAAGCAGTCCAGAGGAAGCTCCCAAAGTTATTCACCAGGCAGTTCTGTCCAATGTGAATTTAAAGAGACAAGTAGAAATACCAAGGCCAATCAAGATTCACCTGCAAACTTAAAACCAATCACTTTTGTTCAAGATAATTTTGTTTACATAACAAAAATATTTTGTTTACATTAGAATTATAAAATGCCATATTTATCTCCTGTTATTTCTACTTAAAAATCTGGGTGATTGGTTCATAGTATTAGGACTTCAGGTACAGCTTAGGCTAAAACTTAAGAACTCTTGTGAAATGGACTGAAGTCCAAAATGGAATTTCACTCTCACTGGGGATGTTAAAAAAAATTCAGAAAATTGGGAATAAGCCTAGGATTTGATTCTTAAACAACAAGAATCAGGTGTTTATCGAGAGTATAGAGATAGATATAGAGATAATAATAGATCCAAAATGATGATCAGGCATGCCCAACGCTCATCCAGTAGTGTTTGCCTCACCTGACCCCAATGAAATTAATATATTGCCGCCTTCTGAAAGATTTGCTTTGGGAATAGTAAGAGGCTTGAGCTTGGAAGTGCCAGGAAAATCTGGGTTTTTAGAACAGGTACAGGCTGAAAATAATTAGAATGGGAAGGTCAGATTCCACAAGTAGGAAATTTAGTTTGGGGTGACTTTAATTGTCTTTGTCTAAGGTGGAATGGTCCTAAACAGGGATGGTGGCATGACAATGGAAAAGGAGCAACAATAAGATAAGCCTACACATAATATATAATAAATTGCCTGTATAAATAAATTTGAGTTTTGAAAGTGAAGTGACCAAACTTTTATTGATCAAAAGTATGTCACTCAAAATGCTGCAGTTGTATGTGTATAAATAAAAGATTCAGGAGTCTGGCTCTTCACGAGCTATTTACCTTCCCCCTTCCTTCCAAATGAAATGAAACCAAATAAGTTTAGGATGCAAACTGTGAATCATCTGCAGAGCCTAGCCTTAGGCTAGAGCTTAATAAATATTTGTGGTGTAAGTTAATGTAATCACAAGGAACCGCACCCAAGACAGATAAGTTATTCTCTTCCTGCTTCAGATTTTCATGATTCTTGATTCTAAGCAGACATCATGGTGTAAAGATGTGCTTCAATGACAAATTAAAAATTACAAACTAATACCTTTTCACATAAGGTATACTTTAAGATGTGTCAGTGTCTGAAATTCAAACATTTTTTTTTTTGCTTTTTCTAAACAGACCTACAAAAGTATTTTTTGATAGAAAATGTAAAATAACTTTTATTTTCTTCAGTTACTAGGTGGAAATTTCAGACAGGGTCTCACTTTGATCATGTTTTTAACATTCAGAGAAGTTCACCTACATTGGAAATATTTGCTAAACCTGAATTTTCAGGATGCTGGCAGGATGCACTTTAATTGGATTTATAAAAGTAATTCTCTAAAGAGTATACCTCTGACTGGTTTACAGAAACCATTTTAGAGTTTACAGAGAATAAAAAAAAGAAAATACTGAAAAAACTACTAGTCTTCCTTTGCTCAGCTTAATGTTCAAAGTTGGAAGAGTTAGGAATGAAGCTTTGGTGGTTCATCTGGATGATAATTCATTGTGTTTTTTCGGGGGGGGTTATTTGAAATGAATAATCCTATTTCATTTTATGTGGTTTTCTTCAGTGGTCCAGGACATTGTAATGCCATGGACATATGCCTACCAGAAATTCTAGGATTTTCATGGTAATGGTGAGCAGTGGTAGAGTAATGAAATTAACAGATAACTGGAAAAGATCTTTTCATTCAACAAACAATTTCAAAATTTCTAGATATTTTTTATATCAAGTTTTATTTTGTGGTTTTGTATGTGTGTGTGTGTTTGTATGTATGTGTGTGTGTGATGGTTGTTTTTGCCCTGTTAGGCACATTACTAATCTATATTCTTTGATTCCATGGCCGTGTTTACTTATTTTGAACTTTGCTGTACTTGGATCTTATCTGATAGAAATTCAGGTAGACAATTAAATAGTCAAAGGCGAAGCAATCAAAGGAAGGGAAGTAAAATAGCTTCTATAAACCATATACTAGCTAATCAGCCTCCTAATTTTTGAGTGTTGATTGGATTCACAGACTGTGAAATGGAGTTCTGTTAAGTTTTCTTAACTAAACTTTGACTTATTTTGTTCTCCTGTAAAAAACTTGCCCAAGTTTATGAAGTTTAGAAACCAACTAAGTTAGCACACACCAGGGGTGACTTAGTGTCCGAAGTAAAGAATAGAACAAGCATATATTTTGGGGAACTTTGGCTGAATCAGCATGGTGCTTGTTAAAAATTGTGGTCTGTACACTAAGTCTCTCTACAATCCTGAGGATAAATAATTTTGTTCCATGGATCATTCATGGGCTGACTTAGGTCAGTACAGTTTTCTGATTTTTGCATCAAACGATAGATAAAATCATGTTTCCAAGCATTTCTCATTTTTTTTTCTGCAGCATTTTGCTGATTAGTAATAATGTGCAGTTACTATTGGTAAATTACTATTTCTAACTCCTTACAAATAGCCATTTTACTTTCCATAGATATTTTTAACAGATAAGTGACCTCTGGCTATTAAAAAATAACATGTGTTTAATGAGATAAGTCTTCTGGGACACGTAATTATCATCAAAACTCTCACAAGGCAACATTTTTCTTGGACAATCCCAATTATGTATATTTTTATTCTCTGTCAAAGAAATAAAATTATTTTTCAATTCAGCTTTAAAGATATGCAATATCTAGCATTGTTTTATTCCATTTATGTTGATTTAAATATAATAGGACTTAATAAAAAAGACCAGTGATAGCAAACCTCTTATACTGTGGAATGTGGGGCTTCTATTTGATACTTTGTTCTACATGCTATTCTACAACTTTCCCCTTTACCCACCCCCCCACGACTTATGCTATTTTCTCAGTGGAAACATTCTCTACAAGTTTATGTACCCAGCTCAATTTGTTGAAAGCTTTGTCATCTAAAGTCTTAAGCTACATGCAAAATGGCCATCAGGGAAAGAGTTGGGGATCAGAGGCCATACACAGCAGGATCGCAAGCTAGCTAAGAAGACATACTTCAAATGGTTGGGTGGCATGGTGGGTGGTCAGGAACTGGATAAGAAAAAGCCACTGAAACTCCAGGAAAGGAAAAAGGCAGAACACCGAGTAAGTAGAGCCCAGGCAAGGTGTGTGAGAGTCATTTCAGAATTCGTCTCCAGCCTCCTTAGGCAGCTCAGTGAAGTCTTGCTAAGCACTTTGTGCTCTGCCAGACACTGCCTCTTAGGACTCTCATCTCAAATGTTCTTTCTTCAATAAAGTCTCTTCCGTATCCGCCAAACTATCATTAATATGTTCTTCAATACTTTATCATTATTCCTATTGTATTTTTACTTTTGAATTCAATTCAGTCAATATTGAGCACCTGCAATGTGCCAGGCATTCTATCTGTACAAGTCTGTACTACATAGGTACATGGGCATTAACATGATATTAACATGAGAAGATGTTCATAATATATTTTAGGTACAAAAAATAAGTTATAAGGTGCATTAATGGTAAGATCCTTTCCAAGACCTCTACCCGTGGTTATGACTAAGTAGACTGATTGGTGGGAGTCAAGAATTTTCAGCTTTACTCTTTTTGTTCACATACATTTTTTCATGTTTCTTTAAGGGGCAAAACATAGACTTAAAAGTAAGACAGAGATAAAATACATGACCTTATGGAACTTACAGATATAGTTGTATGACTACAAGTATACCAAATGAGGTATGGAAGAACTGTCACATTTATCATATTCTTTATATCAATCCAATTAGGCTTTAAACCACCATTCCAAAAGGGTACTATTAATAGGAAATTCCTTACTAGTCCTTATTAGTCTTCCATTCCCTCTTACGATCACACAAGGAAAATCTGCAAAGCTCAGAAGATGGAAGAAGGCTCCTCCCTGTTCTCTCTGTCCTGGTTATTAGTATTATCATCTTTTCCAAGCCCACAGCAGATCCTTGAAGTCCAGAAACACTCTCTTTTATGCCACATGTGGTATGTGGGTTCTTTGCCAGGATTCAAACTTCTTAGATGTGCTGTTTTCCTACCATACTCTGTTAGGACTGGCTACCTCCCTGGGGACCTGCTATGGTCTACACTACTAAAGGTATCTGTGGCGTCTCTTTTCTCTAGCCAGACATCCCTATACTGTTGCTTTTTTTCCCAGAATATCTGACATAATCTCCTTGGAGGTTTTAGGCTTTTCGTAAAAGGCAGGCTTTTTCAGGCTGCTTTCACTTTCTGCCAGGCTGTAAACCCTGAGGGGAAGAATTACAAAGCCAGATTATCTCAGTAAAATGGGAAAAGGGAAAAGAGAAAATATATCTGAGTCTCTCAAAAATTTACTTGCCAGTCTAAAATGGAAGATAAGTATTAAAGAAGTGACTTTTATATAGGAAAAAAATAATTGTAATACACCCAGAGGATTCACTCCCCAAAGCAAAATGAGCAAGCAAACTAACATTTAGCTATATTTGCACCTGTCACAGCATTACTTATTAAAGCAACAAACAGAATGGAATCAGCATTAGCACTCAACAATGAGAAAGTGGTTAAATAAAAGTATGTTGTTTCTATCTGTACAAGTCTGTACTTCATAGGTACATGGGCATTAACATAATGTTGATATTAACATGAGAAGATGTTCATAATACATTTTAGGTATAAAAAATAAGTTATAAGGCGCATTAATGGTAAGATACTTCCAAGGCCTCTACCCATGGTTATGACTAAGGCTGATTGGTAGGAGTCAAGAATTTTCAGCTTTACTCGTTTTGTTCACATACATGTTTTCATTTTTCTCTAAGGAATGTATATTTCTTTTTAACCATAAAAATAAAACCAGAAATAACTAAATTGAATTTCAAAAAGAACTATTAATCATAGCTTCCATCTATTGCATATTAACTGTGTTTCAGTCACCTTGGCAGGCACTTTGCGTATATTATTTCTATTCTTCTTACCAATTCTGAGAAATAGGTATACATAGATAGAATATTTTTTCTGTTTATTTCCCTTCTTTTTTCCTAAAAGAGGGAGTATTAGGTTGGTGGATGGAAGGGTCATGTTTCCTACCGGACAGGATTGCTGTGTGGTAACAAGTTCCTCTCTCATGTGTGGCTCCTCTTCTGCTTTATTTGTGTGATTAGGTGAAGATCCTCCTCTCACCCTGACCACTCAGACTTTTTCCCCTTTTCTTTTATTAATATCTTAGCATGCTTGACATTGCTGTTAAGTTAGGTAGAATATGGTAACGAAGTGACTACAAAAGGGCTTTAAGCATGGGAATGATATGGAGAAATCTGATTTTTTAAAGGATGACTTGAAGAATTTCCACACAAACATCAAATTGCTGGATCAGATTTTCTGGAATTCCTTCACGTACATTTCTCAACAAGAATGAAATTTTTTTCTGAAAGGTAGTATTGTGTTGGGTCTAAAATTTTGGCAGTTGGTTCCACACCAGTAATGGCATAACTTTCCTCATTAGGTTGTCGTCTGCTCACTCAGTGTTCGTGTGAGTGGAGCTCTGCTGATTTGGGAATATACAACAGCTGCACAAGTGGTGAGACATAAAGTGCTCAAGCTTGTCCTCATCTGAGAATGTTTAATGCTCTTTAAATATATTTTTAAATACTTTAGACTAATGAAATAAATTCTAAAAGTTTATTGGAATACTTTTATATTTTTCCTTGCATTTTCATGCCAAATTTGTTCCTGCCTTAAACATATCACTATTAATTTTTCCCCTTAAACACTTTCAGTTAAAAAATTAAAAACAAATGAAAAAGAAAATAACTTGCAGTTAAGTGAAATGTGATAAGAACTCTATCAGGACAGAGGAAATAATAATTGATCTTCAATACTTCACAAACACAACACTGTATAAGCTGCACTTCCAGATGGCATTAAAGATAAAGCTAAGTAATGAACACTTACTGGTCAAACACCAACTAGGTCATGAGAATTACATCATGTTGTGGCAGAACAAGCACGGGGCTCTGTCTGTCTACTAGATAATCCTCTATTTCCCCAAACTTGTACAGAATCAAGGGTGTATGCATTTCACACTGCCTATAATTGTTGTCAGGAAGTATGACTTATTCATTGGTTTATCTTCAGGGAACAGGAAAGTTCCTATTATACAATAAATATGTTTGTATAAATATTCTTCAGTTTAAATAAATATTCTGTCTTTTCCAGAATTTCCAAGTATTCACTTCTCACCGTTTGATAGGGAATTGGAAATAATGTTGGCCACTGTCTTACCTAGCATTTGCATTTTTCCTTCAACACTGGGCCTCTGAGCACCTCTAATAACAGGGATGTCACTACCTCCCAAGCACATATATTTTTTTATAGGGTAGCTTTAATATTTATAATCCTCTTTTCATTGAGCCAAAGTCTATGTCTAAAGTTCTCTTCTAATTTGTCATACTTTAGTCCCATTGAACCCCATCTACTGTTCTTGCAGACATCACATCATAAATAATGGAAGATTTTGACTCTCTATGTATCTTGCTGCTGTAACAGGCTTTACTTTGTACATGGAAAAAAAGACTTTATTCAGAAGCTTCTTATTATACATCCATACATAATGCAGGGGGCTGTTCATTGCAGTATGACCCAATCAGACAAAAACATTTAAACAACATTTATCACTGTACAATAAAAAATTATGCTAATAAAAGTAGTGCACAGTAATGTGAAACACTGCAGGGAAATGTAAAATTCTAAAAACTGGGTATTATGCTTTCCATGATGAAAAATTTAAAGTCATCCTAAAGTACAATGACTTTTTGTAATTTCATTAGAACACCAAACTGAACAGAGATTCTTTTAACAATATATGACTACACTAACATTTGGCTACAGAAAACCAGTTACTCTGGTTTACAAAATACAGTCTTGTAATATATGCTTTTCATAACATACTGGAAGTCATATTTGTTCTTTCCCATAAAAAATATAACTTGTCTTTTCTTAGTCATTATCTTAAATAATACTAAAGAATCTGGCAAACTATGTACACTTGTAATTTATGTTTAGGTATCAAGCAGTATCACTTATGTTGAGTCGAGGTAATTATGTAGTTGAAGTTATAAATATGAATGTCAAAATTTATAGAAATCTAATTTTTATTTCACGGATATGAAACATCAATTAGCTGTTTGAAAATTAAATGGTACGTCTTTGTTTATATTTCAAAGTAAGCATAAGCTGTCTTCTTATATAGTGCCTTATGTTCTGAGTGAATGACTTGCTGTAAATTGTATAGTGAAAATGTAAACTACATTTAGTCAAATCTCTGATACATTGAAGTGGTTTCCCTTTTGGAGTCAGGATCAGCCCTAGGAAAAATTATTCCTTTACTCCCAAGAGTGGTTATTATCAGCTGCCATCTTAATCCACCAATGATAAGATTTGAGGGGAAGAGAGGCCCAGATAAAAATGGATAGAGATATGAGAGAGGAGTAAGGTATATACCAGAGAACGAGAACAGAGACATAGTGGGTAAACTCAATAGAGCCATCAATGTAATATCAGTAAATAGTACTTTGAACATGAAATTAGGGAAAATAGACAACAGTTCACTAATGAAATAGGGATAAGACAGATATCACTTTCCCTTTAAAATCAAGTCCCCGACTTTGATGCCAACATAGTAAGACTATCCAGAAAAGATTTAGAATGGAAATTTGGTGATATGCATTAAAAATTAACAAAACTAAAGTGCTGGATAGTCAGGAAGTTAGTATAATTTCTCTGAATTTGAGGATAAGTTTAGGTAAATTTAAAATTCAACACAGATAATTGAAAGTAACCATTGATAGAAAAATCAGATTCTAAGATAATGGGTTATAAATGTATTGCTAACCAAGGCAAGTAACGAGTATAACCTTTTCAAAGAGAATCACCTAGAAAAATTTAAGGCACCTTCCAAAAAGGGACTAACAGATATTTGAGCTCTTGAAAAGATAAAAAGAGTGAACCTCTTGACTGAAAAGTAATCAAGAAAAGCATAACCTAGCTAATTCTAATGTATCTGACTCTATAGCAGGAGATCGTTAATGGATTCTGGAAAATCAGAGCCTGACAGCAAAAATTCAGGTCAGCCCAAAGAGAATAACAGAACAAGGGAATTAGGAGGGCACATGTTTCCAGTTACTATAGATGTACATCTTTCTCTGAATCATGAAATTAAGTTTAGTCACTGTCTGATTAAAACATACCTCCAGATAAGAGTCTCAAAGAGGCAGCCTATACACTAAATATGGCCCCCAGATCTGTTTTGTTTGCCCTAAGTTGTATTTTAGACAAGAAGTCTACTTTTAAAATTTAGAATATTTTACATTAAGACTCATTCATCTTGTCTTAAAAACTTAGATCTGGAAGCCAGCTCAAATTCCAGCAAGGCAACAGTCAGATGCAGTTGCCTTTTTAGGAAAGAATATGATTTCACTAGTTAACCATGGTTTTTAATATAGCCTGTTTCTCCCCAATATTGAAACTTTAGTATCAGTCCTCATTTTTTGTCATGCTTACACCATGGGTTTTCCTTATAAAAGGAGAAAAATATTTTCCTGTTTCCATGTTCCTATGTAGAAGATAAAATCAAATTTGTTAAAAATCATACTTCATGGATTTAAAAAGAACGGACAATACATATATTTTTGTTGAAGTATAAACAATTTCTACCTAATCTATATGAAAATCCTTAGCTCATTATCTACTTTTCCATTATTTTTTTGGTTTTCATGATATATAAGTCTGTGCTCTGTGTTCTGTAGTCAACAATCCAAAAAAAATTTTTCTAAGTCTTATTTAAAGCTCACCATACAAACTCTATAGGTAATTTGATTTTCTAGTGTCTGTCTCCTTGCAGGACATACATACCCTTACTACTGGATTAAATAAACACAAGCAGTAAATCATCTTATTGTTTAAGACTGTGCGTTTGGACAGTATGATTTGATCATCATCTGAAACCTAAACAACCCTGCATAAGTTGAAATAAAAGATATTTTTGTGAAGATGAGGATCAGGTGCTAGGTTGTGGTCATTCTACTTAAACGCCCTACAGTAGCTTACTATTCTGTTCTCTTGAATTTCTTTTTTATCTCTCTCTGTCTATGTGTGTAATTTTTTTCTTCTTCCCAGCTTTATTGAGGTATAATTTAACAAAAAAAATTGTTTAATATTTTGATGTATGTATACATTGTGAAACAATTTCCACTATCAAGCTAATTAACGTAGCCATAGCCTCACATACTAACCATTTTCTTTGTGTGGTGATGAAATTTAAGATGTAGCAAATTTCTTAGCAATTTTCAAGTATACAATAGAGAATTACTAACTAAACTACCCCTGGTGCACATTTGGTCTCTAGAACTTCTTCAGTCTACTAAAACTTTGTACCCTTTGGTCACCATCTCCACATTTCCCCCACACCGCAACCCCTGGTGACTACCATCATAGCTTCTACAGGTTTGACCTTTTTAGATTCAATATATAAGTGAGGTCAACCAGTATTACATTTGTCTTTCTGTGCCTGGCTTATTTCACTTAGCATAACATACTCCAGGTTCATCCACATTGTCACAAATGAGATCTCTTTTATAGCTGAATAATATTCCTGTGTGTGTTTATGTGTAATCACATTTTTAAAAATACATTTATCGGACACTTAGGATGATTTCACATCTTGGATATTGTGAATAATGCTGCAGTGGACATGGAAGTGCAGATAGCTCTTTCATACAGGTTGAGCATTCCAAATTCAAAAATCCAAAATCAAACCTGCTCCAAAATTAGAAATTTTTTGAGTGCTAACATGATGCTCAAAGGAAATGCTCATTGGAGCATTTTGGATTTTGGATTTCCCAATTTGGGATGCTCAACCAGTAAGTATATACAGGTTGAGTATCCCCTATCTGAAATGATTGGGACCCAGGAGTATTTCAGATTTTGGCTTTTTTTTTTTAATATTTGCATTACACTTACTGGTTGAGTATCCTACCTTGTGCCAGATCTCTTCTTTCTCCAGTTCGTAAACTATGTAATCCATTTGGCAGGAGGGAGGAGATAGTTATGTAAGCTTATAAGTGTGATAAAGGCTAAATTTGGCTGAATTATGAACATGTGCATGAACCTGATAGAAATGGTCAGGAGCAGAATGGGAGACCTTATTTTGTGCATGAAAATTTAAATGCAGTCCTCTGGAAAACGTTTCAAAGAAATTTCTAAAGCCAGCTAGAACAGCTGGATATCCATTAGTAGGAACAGAATTCTATCCTTGGGTCTGCTATAAGACCGTCTAACATAAAGAACACATACCAAAATGGGGAAACAAGAAATATCTTTTCCTCCAAGCTCATGAAGTTACACACTTTATAGAAAGGAAATTGAGGCAAACAATTACATATATCTTTGTATATATCTATATAGATATAGATACATGTTTCCCTTTAACTGATACGACAAATGCACAGCTTTCCTCTTACTCCCCCATTCCCTTGGTTTCTCTAACATGGCTCTATAGCTGCACGCTTATTTTAACTTAACTCTATCATTCATTTACTTAGAAAGCATTTATTGAAAACTTTTATATACAAGGGACTCTTGTGCTAAGAATTCAAATATGAATAGAAGAGTCCCTATTCTGAATAAATTTATGATTAAGTAGAAAAATAGGGGAGAAGCATTATTAGTATAGTTTGGCATATGCAACAATAGAGCTAATACATTTTCATGTCTTTGCTGGGTACTGTATTCCATTGCTACCTACTTCTACTCTCATTAAACCTATTAGCCATTTCTTCTCAGACTACAATAGGTATTATTATCTATCTGTCTATATATATACATAGGAAAAATGGAGCAAGGAAAGTTTGCAACTTGTTCAAAGTTACATAGTTAACAAAGTTGCAGAGGTGAAACTAGAATTTCCTGGATCTTGTGTATGTGATTATTTGCAGTCTTTCCAAGTGGTTAAAAAAAAAAAAGACACTAGGTGGCTAGATGGCCATCATGATTAAAGAGACCAGTAAAGTGACTTAGTGGATGGTGGGATTTTTCAGGTCTCTGAGAATTCACTCATCTCAACAACTTCTGACCCATAGTTAGAATTTTTGATTTCTCATGGGTTCTCTTGATTTTTAATCCCTGGTACGTCCAAAGGTCTGAGAAGGGCGTAACAAAAAGTAATTCATCATGTTGGCCAGCAGAGATCTATATTTCCCTGGAGCAAAGCAATGAATCTTTGAGTTTCAAGCAGCTTGAGATATTGAATCCAAACTTTCAGATTTCAGACATGAGATAGTAAAAGGAAGTAATAATCTCTGGAAAGTGCATTCTCAGCCTTAGTTGTGTCTAATACTTCCTTAGCAAGAGAGAATGTTACCATAACGTCGACAGAAACAGTTTAGCACTCTCACCTGCCCTGAGACCAGGAGAACACAGTAGGAATGATTGACCAATTAAAGCAATATAATCTATATGTGGAAGGAAGAGGAGACTGTGTATTTAGTAAAGGCCATTTCTAATGTGCCTCTGGAAGCTGTGCCAGCTCTTTAATGGATACCTTGGCTGCATGAAAACAGCAGGAAACTGTATTGCGCTCCAGATGCTACCATTTAGGTGGCGCCCTGCCTCTGGTTTTGCTGACAGGCAGGTTGTACAGATAGAACAGGGGCTATGTTTCAGGGACCTTGGCTTCTACACTCATAGCACCCTTTTTAAAGCTTTTTCTACTCACTTAAAAACGTTCTGATTGAGGGAGAGCTGAGGCCCTGCTAAAAGAACACTTAGCTTGCTTGCTATGTAAGTAGCTCATCTGCCTTCCAAGAAGTTTTCTTGTGTTTGATTTGCAGCCAACTCAAGTGAACAAACAAAGGCCAGAGTGGTTTTTAAAGGTCAAAAAAGTAGGAAGTTTTTAAGAGGCCGATTTGGAAGACATATTTTGCTATAATTTGCTGCCGTGTATACTCACCAGTGTGATTATGAGTTCTCTTCTAGGCATCTGAACACATCAAATGCTTTTTTTTGTAGTTTTTCCTTATTTCTCTGCTGAATTTTGAATAACTGCCTAAGATTTACCTCATTCACCAATTCTCTCTTCAGCTTTGACTAATCTGCCATTAAATCCATTCATTGACTTTTAAATTTTAATTTAAATTTTAGAAATTTTTTTGGATCTTCTTTTAGTCATCTTAGGCATTCTTTGTAGTTTCTTGTTCATAAAACATATTTTAAGGTAAAAAACTCTTTAAATATACTAATTTTTTTTTATATTATGTCTCTGATAATTCTATCTGAAGTACTTGTGAGTCTATTTCTTCTATTTTTCTTCTGGTTCTTGATGTGGTACCTTGTTTCTCTATGTTTGGTGCTTTGGTCCATGAGCTCTTCATTTTCATTAGATTTTTAATTGTGGTATTTCTCTGAGATCTAGGATAGAAGTGTGTTCTTCCAGAGAGGATTTGCATTTACTTCTGTGAGTCTAAGATCTCCATAAGTTATGTTCTCAGTTTGAGGGCTTTCAGACTGTCTAGACAGTGTGAAATTGTGCTATAAACCTGTAGGTGGGCCAGTTTGAGGTTCCACAATCTTAATGCCAATGCCCCTCTAGGCAGTTTTAAGTTCGAGAATTAGTTTTTCTTGTGATTTTCTGCAAAGTGAGTTATTTATGGCCTGCCCTTTCCCTGATGATATAACCCACTGGTATCTCTATTTTAAGAAGATAGATTTCCTATCTTGGACAAGTCTGATCTTTGATTCTTGTTTTTTATACATGGAAACTGAAGTTCTAGTTCACTTTTTTGGGCAAATGCTCTTAGAATGAATGCTGGCTGCTCTCCTGTGCTTATTTCTTGGGTCCCTTCATCATTAAACCTCCCCTTTGGGTGTATGTGTGTGTGTGTGTATTTCTATATAATGTATCCTGCTGCGTTACTACAAATAGAAATATTAATCGAAAACATTCTGGTGAGAGAGATCTGGACTTATTCATAGCTGTTCTTATAATTTAATTTTTTTGCTGAGGTAGACTGGGTGTCTCTTTATTCTTCTCCCCATGCCATATCAGCTTTGTTACCTACACTTTTAGGGATGGAAATATATCACATTTCCATCAATAAAAAGCACACACAGACTATATCACACTTTAGCTACTTGCCAGTATGCAGAGACACAAATTGACTATCATCCAACTCCTGCCAAATACATGGCTGAGGTAGTGGTTAATTGAAAGAGAAACTGGCTCTTTCCAAGGGCCATATGAACCACATTCTTCTCTAGGTTTTCTATGCTCTATATGTCTCAGTTTGTAAGATTAGAAAGCAGCATATGGAAAATAGATTATCTTAATTGCTATAGACAATGTTCCATTGAATTCTGGCTGAATAAATGTTACCTCAGTTTTTATAGAGCAATATTATAAGAAATGCTTATATAAAGAAATTATAATAAAGTACTGTATTTACAAATAAAATTCAAAATTGCTTGGAGGCCTGGAAGATTGTGTATCACTGGCTCCTGTTGAGCCTTCCTAACATACCTGGTGCCAGCTTCCCTCCATTTCATAGTTCCCCGGTCACATGGGGGTTTCCAGTTTCCATCTCAGGGCCTTGACGGGTGCTGAGCCTTCTGCTTAGAATTTTCTTCATTCTCTGCTATAGAAAATTTCTAATCATTGTCTGGTGTCACCCTAAATGTCTTTTCCTCAGAGAAGTCTTTCCCACCCAGGCAAAATAAAATTATATTTTATTTCCATTTTTTATAACACTTGGTATTTTTATACAGTATATTAAATACTATGATAGTATAGGGTAGTGACTAAATTCCATGAGAGCAGAGAACACATCTGTTTTTTCACCACTGTTTCATTTGTCACTGAAATGACAAGTAATATAGCATAAAACTATTGTTTTGTCTGCCCTAAAATGAAGATAACATCCATGTTTTCTGATAGAAATTAAAAGAAAATTAAATGTTGATATAAGAAATGGATTCTAAGTAGACATACATTCACTAAATGACATGGCACACACTGTATCACCAACAGTGAACAAATTCATATGTATGTCTTAGCAAAATTTTAAGTGATGCATGTCATAGACCTAATTTGTTGCCTTTAAGTAGTTCAAACAATAATGAGAGTGCATAAATAACTTCCTGTGAAGAGTTTGAGCTGATAACATAGGGATGAGCTTGAAATGATTATGTGCAGTGAAAAGAAACAGAACAGAAAAGTCAGTGGGGAGAAGTAATAAGCATTCCAGAAACTGAAAGAAGGCCACCTGTAATTGGGATATAGAAAGTGAATAGGAGGTTTGTGTGAGATGTTACAGATTAATTGGTCAAGGGCCAGGAAAGTTTCATAGGTCACAGATCATTGTTATGGAATGCATGTGTGTGCCCCCCCCCCCCAAAATATCAATACATTGAATCCCTACCCCCTAATGTGTCTGTATTTGGAGATAGGATCTGTGAAGAGGTGATAAAGGTTGAATGAGGTCATAAGGGTGGGGCCTGATCTGAAAGGGCTGGTGTCCTTATAAGCAAAGGAAAGGACATCAGAGTGAGCAATGTCTCTCCACTATGTGTGGACACAGTGAGAAGGTGGCCATCTGCAAGCCATCAAGAGAACCCTCACCGGAGACAGAGCCCTGCTGGACCTTGATCTTGGACTTCCCGGCCTCTAGAACTGTAAGAAAATAAATTTCTATTGTTTAAGACATGCAATCTCTGGTATTTTGTTATGGCAGCCTGAACAAACTGAGGCAATTCATATCAAAGATGTTAGTTTTTATGTTAAAGCAGTGAGAAACTGTTGAATGTTGCTATGTCTTGACTTAAAAACAATTTTACCTTTCAACCATTGTCATTGTCAGGTTTTTTTTTGTAAACCTCTACACTCTCTAACAGATAGAGTAGGTTTGGGGACATAGAGGTCTTAGTACTAGGTGGTATTATTATAATAAAGAAATTGTTAAACTTACCATGTCCAATATGTGGAATTGAATAGAATGCAGACATAAGAACCTGTGCTCAGAGGAGTCCTTACTCTCTGTCGTTAGGCACTTGGGCACATTTCTTTACTTAAAAACAAGACTGATGGTATTCTTTTTAAAGGCAGGAGCATCCAGTCAGATAGATGATCACTTTTTACAGGTTGGGAGAATAAATGTAAGGTGATGAATGGAAAAGGTATTATGGGAAGACTACTTAAAGAAAGCATATGTAGAGAAGTTGGGCTATCACGGAGGCAGTCTGGAGAGAGAAAAGGTAGCAGATTTGAGACTTTTTTTTTTTTTTTTTTTTTTTGGTGTTCAAGTTTCAATATTCTGCTCAAGGTAAAAATAGGGGCAGCCTCAAAAGTGATTCTCTGTTAATCAGTCAATACCAATTTGATGGCATTCTGTTATAAAGACATCTGCACCCGAATGTTTATGGCAGCACAATTCACTATTGCTAGGTCATGGATTTGAGACTTTTTTAAGGTGAAAAATTAAATTATCCAATGGTAATATTGAATGCTTTGAGAGAGCTTAAGGTATTTAGAATTATTTCTAAGTTTAACGTAAACTCAACTGGATTGATGGAGGTTCTGTTTACCGGAATGAGAAATATTTATAAGGACCAAGCTTGAGGGTAGAAGAGCACAGCTGTAGACTGAGGCCTATTGATTTGCAGACTCCTTTGTACTGTCTTAGAAGAGATGTTAGGAAGGCAGTTTAATGTACTGTGTTGCTCTTGAACTAAGAAGAGGGTTTGTGGGAATGTAACTTGGGAGTCATCTAATCA
>CAUYRT010019731.1:0-32918 GCA_963574885.1 Lepilemur ruficaudatus
CATCTCAATCCTTGAATGAAATGAAGTGAGATAATCACCCCTTTGCTCTATTATCAAAAAAGGGGAAAACTCTCTCCAGTACAAGAGATCATCATCAAGAGTTCCTACAGTTCTTTGATAGAAAATAGCATATGAAAAAAAAATTGCACTTGTGTAGAGAAAGAGTCATATGAAAATAATAGGAAGTCATATATCTTAAAAATCAAGACACAAAATAGAGGCAAACCAAGGTAATTTAGACATTTGTGTTAATAGGGAAAAAACTTTAACATGTTAATGTGGTAAAAAAAATAGTAGAAAAGATAAATAAGACAGGTAAATATTTAGAAACTTTCAACTAAAATATTGCACCTAACATATGAATAGACTAAGTATCTTCAAACTGAAAATAAGTTTTCTGAAAATAAGAACTCAATTGATATGTTTAACAGCAGAACACAAAATTTGCCAAGTGGAAGATATGTCAATATAAAATATTCAAGATTAAGCACAGAGAAAAAATTTTTTAACAGTGCAATAAAATTGTGGAATATATACAAAAGCTTTAACATACACGTAATTGGAGTCCTAAAAGGAAAATAGACAGAAATAAGGGGAAGAAATAATATTTGAAGAGACAATGACTGAGAATTTTTCAAAATGACAAAAAATAATCTATAGGTTGAAAAATTTCAGTAAACCTCAAGGAAAATGAATATCCAAAACCACAGCTGGAGTGTCATATTAAAACAACTGAAAACCAAAAATAGAGAAAGTCTCAAACAAAGGAAGAGTGACATGTTGCCTTTATAGGAAGTTAGACTAACGGCTGATTTCTCAACACAAATGATGAAGGCAGAAGATGAAGAAATTGCTACATAATAGTAATAATCACCAAGTGATAATTCTATATCCAGCAAGAACATATTTGAAAATGAAGGCAAAATAAATATGTTTTCAGAAAAATAAAAGCTGATTAAACAAAAATTCTACATTTCAGGCAGAAAAAAAATCATAGAAATATGGAAAGGAATAAAGACCACTTGAAAGGGTAACTCTGAGGGCAAGTATAAATTAATTTTAACTATAGTTTGATCCTCTTCATAAGTCTGAGATGGTTGACCTAAATTACTAAGTTTTCTTTAAAATGTGAGGGGTTCTGAATGCTTCGTTGGACTCAGCTTTGAGTCTTTGTCAGGAATTCCCAAAAAGCATGAAAATAACACTAAGTATTCTGTTATAATAGCTTTCAGAATATGTGAAAAGCATTTAAAATGAATAGCAAATCAGTGAGAAGCACAATATGTGCATAAGATGAGGTGAGGAAATGGTTCCTGTACTTGAATGATCAGGGTCTAGGTTTTATAAGACGGGTATAGATCTGAGCCAGGCTTGCAGAATAGCTAAACTATAAATGGAAAAGAGGAAAGGGAGTTTATTTCATACTGTAATTGCAGTCAGCATAGAATTTGAAGACATATTCGTGTAGAAGTAGAGAAATTGGATAAAGTCAAATTAACTGAAAAATGTTACACTTGGGTGATAAAGAAAATAATAATATAATTTGACCAAATCAAAGAATCCTGGTAGAAGAACTGGAAGTAAAACAATGACTTCATTATGAAACATGTTTAATTTTAAGTGATGGCAATGAATAAATTTGGAATACAGAAGAAAGATGCTAATGGGTACAGGGGTAAGGTCAGGGCTAGAACTGATTGATTTGCAACTTTGTAAGTGACATACTTCCTTTAAAATGTGACTAATTCAAACTAACTACTTTAGAAATTCGTGTTCCCCTGGAAGCAATATTTCTTACTGCTTTAAACTTACTCAAAACCTCAAATAAGACCGAAAAATTGTATTTTAGTTGGTCCCTTCTTAAAATCCTATTCAACAACTTCCTTTGCAGGATACGAAGAAGATGGCTTATTTAAAAATAGCTTAATATTTTGAAATTTTGATTTTGGTGTGAGTCACTAATGTATGAGTCACTATGGATGATTAAATATAGATTAGAATTAGTGTTTATTCATTCTGTAGAATATGAATATCAATGTACCCTTATTCAAAAGGAACTAAAATTTCAGGCAAAATGAATACCTCAGTACTTCTGGATATTGATGACCCTATCACTTAGCAAAGAAGAAATAAAATGGTATGCCATATTTTGATCCCACTTATGCTGTTTTTCAGGTGCTTAAAATTAATGACTCTAAAGAAATGTTTTTAAATAAAGGTTTTTTCCTACATGAAATAAAATCCACTGACACCTAATTTAGACAGTAATATGTGATCATCTATGTAGCTTTATTTTTCACAACACTTTTATCTAGGTGGTATTGTAATTGAGTGCAGGCTCGACTACTTGCCAGTAGCAAAAGCCAACAACAAAGATGAGGTGTAGTGGAAGGCAAGTGACTATTCCAGAGCCAGCAGTGGGGAAATGGCTAAGGTTCGTGCCTCAAAGAAACCATTTTGAAGTTTTGGGTCAAGGTTAGGGGTTTAAAAAGGGAATTTGGTATGAAGAACACACAGGAGTGGCAGGGAGGTGCTGGTCAGAGTGACTTGTTCCTGATGACTATCTTGAGTCAGGGTGCTCCAGCTTCTGAATGGGCTGGGCCATCTCAAAGGCTGTTTATCTATAGACTAACTGAGGCCTTGAGGTAATCTGATGGGGGTCTGGATTGTTTTAAACTCAGTCTCTGAAATTTCTAAACAAGTCCACAATTAGATAGGGGAAACTTGTACCAGGGAGTGCCTGGTGGAAAGGAGGGTAAAGGTCAGTATTTCCTCCTTAAGAGCATAACAAAAAACAGGCAGGAAAATTTCAAAATGGCGCACTGAAAAACAGGGCACTGGTTATAGTATTGTGAAAAATTCTCTTTGAAATGTTTAAGAAATACATTTGCAGCAATGATACAGCACAACGTAACAGTGTTATGTTGGTATTTTAAAAAAACATAAAAGTGTTATATACAATAAAATAGAACATTTCTACTAATGGTGTTCACATATTTGTATGGAAAATACATATTTATCTAGAAATTTTCATATAAGTTCTAATTGGTATTTAATAATTTTGGACGATCTAGAATTTAGGGCATGTAGAATAAAACACACAAAATTAAAAATATATAAAACTAATCAAATTTTTTTTTACTGTCATTTTTCTTTAAAGGACGTGAATGTTTCCTTACTCATCATCTTTCCCTATATGTTGAGAATGAAGGACTTACTAATCATAACAGTGATTGATCCAATAGTCAATGACAAATCACAGTTACTCAGAGTGAAAGGGGGGAAGACAGTCCGCAGTTCCTTGCAGACATTCCTACATAGTATTTTGATTTGACCATAAAAAAAAGATTATATCAGTCAGGATAATGTTAGGTAGGTTGGACTCAGTAGAGAACCTCATGAATAGTGACTTTAGTAGTTTATTTTTACTCATATACAAATAAAAAAGTTTGGGTGTCAATACTATAGGGTGATACAGCTGAACAAGGACATTTATCTTCCTGAGGAACTACCACTCTTAATTTGTAATGGTCACTTGATGACTGCTGCATTTCTAGGTACTGCCTGTTTCAAGCTTGAATAATGTGAAAAAACAAGGCTAGTTGGTAGAGTATAGAAATCTCACTCTAGTCATGGAAAATAATTACCCCTAGATTGAGCACTGCTCGGTCTCACCTACAAAAAATAAAATAAATCTTAAAAGCAAGATCCAAAAGATCAAAGTGCTTCCAAAAAACTGTACCCCAGACTAAAACTCAAGAATATTTACAGAAATACAAAAATTACACTCTCTTTTGCTCTTAACCACTTGAAAGAATTATTTAAAATCACTTCCTTTAATTGTTTCCCTTCCTCAATTTATATCAATCAGGTTTCTGCCCCCACCCTCTATTCCACTGACATGGCTATGGCTCATGTCAAAAATGCCTGATTTGTTATGAAACTCATGGGGCAGTATTCATCTATCTTGACCCCTCTACAGCATTTAACTCTATCAACCACATCTAATTAAAAATTTCTCCTCTCTAAACTCTTTTAATACTCCTCATCTAGTTTTCTTCCAAAGTATGGTGCTGTGACTCCTCAGAGTCCTTTTAAACTCCATCTTTTGCTTTGTCATAGAACACCCCCAAATATATTCTCATTCTGTTTCTTCAATTTACTGTGACCTACATGTTGATATACCCATTCCAGATTATTTGTCTCATTGAAACCTAAAGCTCATTTTCCTTCCCTGATCTTCTTGACTTCCCCTAGCTTAGTAAAAAACCAACTAGTTGCTCAAGCCAGAGAAACTGTGTACTGCCTTCTTCGCTGACTTAATATATTTAATCAGTCATCTAACTTTTACTTATGCAGTAGCTTTAATAAATCTTGAAAGTATTCCTCCTTTTTCTTACTGCCACTACTTTTGTTTAGCTTTCTCATTATGTCTCATTTGGAAATCTCTCAACTGGTCTCTCTTCTTCCACTCTTACTCTACTCTAATTCATTCATTGTCACACATCTGTCAGTAATTTTTCAAAAAATAATTCTAACCCTGCCCTTCACTTTCCCTGTTTAAAAGCCTTCATTGGCTACCCATTATCCATAGAAAAATGTTCAAGTTCCTTAATGCCCTGGCTTTGCTTATCTCTCTAGGCACATGCTTAAGTCTTCCTAAATTTATCCCCTTTACTTCAAGCATATGGAATACTTGGAAGTTCCTCAAACATACCTAGCAGTGAATTTTAATATAAGCATTAGATGGTCATATTTCAAATCCAAAGTAGAGTAGATGCCTTTTTATGTATTTGCCTTCTTCATGACACCCTCTCTATAAGTCTTTGTAGCCATATTTCTACTATATGACCGTCAAACCAGCCATAACTAACTGGTTGGATTGGGGGCAGACACCTCACACAAAATGGAACAATCAGATTTTTGCTTCTGGGTATTCAAATCTGTGACACTTTCAATTGTTTCTAATGTCATTTGGGCCATGAACACATAATGTTAGGAACTGGAGGAATGTGTGCTCAATGATACGCATAACAAAACAGTGAAAGCTGGACTGAGGATGAGGGTGTGATAGAGTGCAGAAGAGACAGAGGAGATACAGAGTAAGAGAAAGGAAAGAGAAGCAAAGCTCTGATAACTTCATAGACAGAAAGATAAAGAGAGAGATGATGGGTAGACCCTTGAGTTCCCAGTGACTTTCAACTTTTAATGACTTTCAAGTTTCTATCCCTGCCTAAATCTCCTTTGACTCCACAAGCCACCCCACTATGCCTCCAATTAATTTTTTGTTTTCACTTAAATTATTTCCACAATGTATAACTAAATGTAAGTTGACTATTAAAAATAAATAGAAATATTAAAAATTAAAACTATTGAAGTAGCATGTTTTATTTAAAGTTCCTATTTTAAATACAGTATTTTCTTTTAATAGTAACATTAGGTATATTACATATACTGTCCTAAGTTTTAACAAGTTTAATTAATTTCCCATTGTGTAGAAAAGTCAAAATAAGAAGTCTTTCCTCAAAGTAAATAAAATCAGGGTACGTGAGTTTACCATAAATAAAATTTATGTAAAATTTACATACAAATTGGAGGGGTAAGATAAAGAGAAGAAAATGAGAAAAATAGACATAAAAACAATATTTCACATTTAATAACAAAAATAGCTAAACTTCTATGAAATCATATAATGCCCAAATGAGATATCTATTAACTACCCAAAATTTTCCAGGAAAAAGCTCCTTATCTGCATTCATATAGTTGCCAGCTGATAGATTCACAAACAGAATACTACCTCCATCACAGTTAATTGGTCCAGAATCAGTCAACTAGACAAAAGCTGTATTCTGATTCACAGTATTTCTGTCAGGCTCATCTACACAACAGAGAGATGAACAACTCAACCAAAAGGGGCTAAAAGATCCTTTCCCTCTGAATTTGAAACTGGATCTCTGAGATTATATCATATCTTTATGGCTAGATATGTGATATGTAAAATGCAGTAGGCATCCAGAGCACTTTCCAAACTAAAAATTGAGAGGTATAGGGAAGGAAGGGGGAGAATCAGTCTGCAAGGAGGAAAAACAATGAAACAGACATTAAGAGAAAACATGTAAATCAAAGAAACAGGTGAGTCTCCTTCTAGAGGCAAAAATGCACAACTCTTCCTTATATTCCATGAGATTCTCCAATGTCCTTATTTATAAATTCTCCCATTTTTTTAGACAGTTGCAAGTGAGTTTTTCTCCTTGAAACTATGGTATATGGTGTCTTAACATATAATAAATATTTAAATCTTTAATCTATGTTTATAGAAAAGGAAGTTGTTAAGAAACAGAAAATTTAAAGAAAGCTTATTTGCATGAACCCTATCACTCAGGACTTATGTATTGGAAAAGGGAGACTCTTAATAGACATGTGAATTAATCCTTAAATTAAAAAAAAAAAAAGTTTAAGTACTTCTTTCTCATTGTTTCATTCAAAATGAAGAAACAGGATATATGAAGATAAAATAAGCATTCAATCAAGAAAAGTCAACTAAAATTCAAACTACTATTACCTTTGTCTGAAATTCATGCAAAAAATCATTTTTGTGTGTGTGAATTCATTAGCTATATACATTAAATAGCTTCTCAAGCGAGAAAAGGTCTGAAGTTGGGATTGAAAAAAGCTACTGAGTAAATTAGCTCTGGAAGTCTAAGAAATAATGTTACCAATGGAAATTGCTTCTTCTATGCTGAAATGAGCATCTCACTTAATAATTTTGACTTGTCTGGCTTAGCGTTTAGAATAGGGAAAAAAATCAGAATCTTCTTGTCTTAAATTATTCTTTAAGAGTTTATATCCTAAATTTTATCTAAAGTATTCCATGAGGAGTGAAACTTTATAAAGGAAATTTTTAAATGAGTGGTTTTGTGCTGTAACTACAAGTATTATCAAAACAATTTTTGAAAAATCTGATCCTGAATTTACTGTCTTACACAAAAAAACCAAGATAGGAGTCTGTATAGTGTCCATATTTGTATCTAATGCCTAGTGCCACATGGAGCAGATGGGAGATATGCAAACAGCCCTCCAACATGGTTCCCAGTGATCCCCATGCCTCCTAGTATTGGCATCCCATTTTGTACCAGGGTTAGTTTGTGTAACCAATGGAATATGGCAGAAGTGATAAACATTACTTCCAAAATTGGGTTGTAAAAGAAACTATAACTTTTGTTTTGAATATACTCTCTTTTTTTGGATCATTTTATCTGGGAAAGGGCAACTGTGATGTCCTGAGCTGCTACACATAATGAGAAACTGATATCGCCTACCAACAGCCACGTGAGTGAGCTTGGAAATGGATCCTCCAGCCGATTCGAGCCTTCAGATGACTGCAGCGCCTGCTGATATCTTGACTGCAACCCTATGAGAAATCTTAAGCCAAAACCACCTACCTAAGCTGCTTTTGGATTCTTGATCTCACCAACTGTGTGAGATAATAAGCGTTTGTTGTTTAAGCTGCTATTTTTTAGGGCTAATTTGTTATGAAGCAATAAATAACTAAAATATTAATAAAAATGACTGATAAATGTTTGGTGACTAAATAAATAAGTGAATAACTATTTTAGAATTATAATTCTTAACAATTAACATTTTTTAAAAGTCTAAGTAATACTAGGACCACTAAAAACTCAAATTCATACTTACACATTTTCAGATATGGCAAACAAACTAAATTATGGTAGTACTTCTATTTCATTTCAAATCAATAGTTTCTTAAGTCTTTATTTTCTTATGTATATAAATATAATTTTACTTTTTACAGGATATCAGGATCCGAATCACCATCTGCTTCCCATCAGAATCCCTATTCTAATAAAGACAAAAATATTTTAGGTACAAGTTTCACGACTTGTTTGCATTTTTGGTTGCAAAAATTTTCTGAATTTTTCTAATAAGTTAGTGGGCAAAAGTAATATAAAAAAAAGATCAAATTTAGAACACTTCCCTATGGTCAGTATGCTCCAACTTAAAAATGAGACATGTCTTCACATTTAACCAATTATTTTCTTGGAAAATTGGAATCCATTTATTGAAACATATATAAGTTTACTTCTTCCAAGAGTAATATTGTGTACTACTTATAAGGTGCATTAACACTTACTTAAAAAGAAAGAAAACTTTAGATCTCAAAATTTTATATTAATATGATGTAAGAACTTTCAAGCAAGTCAAATAAATGTATTTTAAAACAGTTCTTCTTTATACCGATGCCATGAAACACAATTTCAAAACTGTGATCTACATCCAATTTAAAAAATTTTTCTATTATATACATACTTGGTAGCACTCTTTCTTTTCCAGTTTTCAGAAAAATTATAGAGAGAAAAGATAGAAAGCCAGCAAAGATTAATAGGATCCAACCTCAATGGTTTGGTACTTTCTCAGTTGCTAAAATAAATCAACAAATAGGTCAGAGAAGCTACCATCTCATCTTAAAAGCATCAACCATAGAACATAATGGGATCTACGCATATTAAAGTAGCAGTCTGAAAATGCCAGCAGATAGCACGTTGTCATTTAAGAGAAACAAAAAGCAGCATCACTATCCACTACATACTATGAATTAAACAGAAGAAGATCACAGTTATTTAAAGGGCTTGCCTGAAAGTATAATAAATTTAACTTCAGTAAGATTATCTTTTATTTTTCACTAGAGTTAATATATTAATTCAAAGACATTACTTTAACAATATGTAAGTATAGAATTCACTCACCAGCAGTGATGAATATGTTTGTTTATAGCCTTTTTTTCTCATAGTAAAATCCATCCATTATAGTGCCTCTAGGCATGTACAAATAAAACTAAAGAAAGGCCTATATTTTCCCAAAGGATAAAACTTAAAATGGGGACTAGATTGGATACCAAACTCATTTTAAAACCAGATCAATTTAATTGTAATGTAGAATTTGATCTCCTTAATTCACTTCAGCATATCTAAAATGGCCACAAATTCCCAGGGGGTCAGTAGTTGGGGATCCTCGCCTATAAGACATTGCCTCACAGCAGTTTAAACACTGAGGAAAAAAGAATGATGCTTTCAATTCAGTGCTTTAGCTTAAAATGTATAATTAGGAAAACTTTGTCTTTGATACCTTTATGCATGTATTTGAGTATTATCTTTTCTCACCAGAAACAGAGCTCACAAAGTGACCATGGCCTCCATAAATCCCACTTAAGATTCTTCACCTACTTCTAATAACACATAAATTCTCTAAGTGACCCTTTTTTCTTCCCCATATGCTAACCTCCCAAAATTCACATTTCTTTAGTTTTATAAGGTATTAGGAAATATAAACATACTATGATTGAATTAATTTAGATACATAAGTGGATTTGTGAAGGACTGACATCATCTTAACCTTTGAAAGGATTTACCATTCAAAGGAGAGTTCCTGAATGAATCTTCTCAGAAAATGTGCTACTTAAGTGGCCCTCAGGATCATTTCCAATCAGCGGGTCTTTATTGTCCACTAAATATAGTAAAAATCCTTCTCAAAACACTCTATTTAAATCTAGGCCAAGATATTAACTTGGCCTTTTTTTTTTTTTTAACCAAAGCTAATTAAAATAGTTCTCAAAGACATAGTGCTACCAAAAATTCAGTACTTCTCCCTGAGGCCGAACAAAGAACAAGGACAAATAGTTTGTGGTTTGAGGAAAAGGAAAGAGAAGTTTATTAATTTGCCAGCAAATGAGGAGAATGGCAGACTCTTGTCTTAAAAAAACCATCATCCCCCACTTTAAGCAGAAATACAGGGCTTATAAAGAGGGTTTTCAACTTCAGGTTATTGCTGTTTAACTATAGCATGTCTGATGAAGATGATCTCATGAACTCTGTCCAGATAATTCTGTTGAAACATCTCCCATGGCTTAAGATACTAGAAAACAGTAATCAGAATTTCTTTGGCTAAATTCTGTGAATAATTCCAAAGCTGGCAAGCTCTGGAAACAATAAAATGTCTGTTTTCAATGAAAAATAAAATAAACTAATGATAAAATTTGAGATGAAACAAATTAGTTTTTGACCAAATTTATTTAACTATATTTCTTACCTAACATCACCTGAACAATATGATCACATAGTACCTACCTTTATATAGTATTATCTATTCCTTATTTGCAATTGTCAAGGTAAGCCCAGCTTTTAAAAACTGGAATATTTTTCAAAACAAACTATTCATTATAAGATTCAATTATTTGTAGTATAAATATTGAATGTTTTGAAAATGATAGATTGCAGAACATTTAATTAGTAGAATACTGTTTCAGTACTGTTTTAGATATAACTTCATCATGAAAATAGGTCTTAACATTGACATATAAGTGTGACTCTCTTTGTAATAAAGTGCTGTTAAATGACTTTTAAATAAAAATGCAATTTTATACCAATAAGAAAAAAGATATTAGGAAACAAAGAACACTCCTATGCCCCTCTGATTACTGGCCTCAGGCAGGAATGCAGGTTTTATTTCCTCAAAAAGGGTGAGGGATATAAAAGAGACAACTAGTGAAACATGTTGCCCTTTTTCAGGCCTTTACCTCTGTTACAATAGAGTTGAGGCAAAATTGTATGGTTCACTAAAGGCCAGAGAAGCACTCTTAAATGTCTTCCAGATGGTTTAGTGTCATGGCAATTTGATCTCTGTCTTGATGTTTATTCTTGATTTATCAGGCTATAACATACCAAAAAACATCATATTGGGTGCCTACCCATGATATCACAATTATTATAACAACTTTATTAAGTGTTTGTAAAAAAACTGTTTTTCCTCTGCTCTTATACCACAACAAAGACTTCTGTGACCAAATGTGGCTATTTTTCCTACACACCAAACAGGGGACACCAGCTGGATGTCCTCTAATTCAATTCCAACACTGTCTACCTGGAGATAGCATCAGATCCCACAGAGTAAGGGCTCAGTCCCCAAAACTTCCCTCTGCTTTCAGATACCAGTCACAATTCTGGGTCTCCCAAACCTCTGACCAATTTGCTTCAAGTTGAGATTCCCACAGCCACCTCTTTCAGTTCAATTAATTTGCTAAAGCAGCTCACAGAACTCATGAAAACACTTACGTTTACTGGTTTATTATGAAGGATATTACAAAGGAAATACATGAAGAGATACATAGGACATGATACAGGAAAGGGGCACAGCGCTTCCATTCAGCCCCTCTTTTCTTCCCTGAGGATATGGAGCGGGTTGAAAGTCCAGCCCTCTAATCATGCCATGTCTTTCTGGTGACCAGCCCCATCCTGAAGCTATTGGCCAACATTAGCACACAGAAAAACAGCACTCTGGAGATTCCAAAGATTTTGAAAGTTGTATGCCAGGAAATAGAAACAGGACAAAGACCAAATATATATTTCACAATATCATAGATATTCATTATTTTAGTCATTTTATGTAAAATGGACTGAGGCTCAGAAAGATTAAGTAACCTACCTATAGTAGCATAATTAGTGAGGGACAAAACAGAGATTCATAGCACTTATTTCAAAGACTAAGTGTTCTTACCACTCCAGTATGCTTTCTTCTTTTTACCCATTAAAATTTAGACTCAAATAGTTTTTAAATTACCAACTTAAATAAATCACCAGAGGCCCATAATTGTATAATTCTTCCATACTAGAACTTCATGACTCTCCTTTATGCACTAGAAATCGTGTCTTCCATATTTCAGTATGATAGCCTTGTTACTCCTATTTTCAATTGTTCAAAGATACTGTGAATCATCCTACTTCCTAGAGAAATGTGCTTTCATACGTGATAAATTTAGAAAGGACCTAGAAATATTTATTTAAAAGTTATATAGTTTCAATGTTATAGAATGATAGCAATCTATCCACATATTCCTTTATTACCTCTTTTGGTATAATGTATTTTTGAAAAATATGAATTATTATATTATAACTGCCTATTATAAAATAATACTCTCTTAGCTAACTAGATTCAGCTGCTTCCTTTTACCTACTTTCTACTGAGTATTTGAGGTTTTCATTAAGAGTGTCAAGGGGAATTTATGAAAGATAAAAAAGTATTTAACATCAATGGTGCAAATCAAATGTAAGCTCTGAATTTGCAAAATAATTTAACCAAAACAAGAAAGAAAATTAAAGGTGGATTAGTATATAAAAAACACTTAGAGTAGTAACTGATGGTCCAGAAATAGAGGTAGTTGATTTTATTTTTAAAATAAGTTTAGAGCAAAAGAAATTGAATCATAAGTAAACTATTAAGAAAGATGAATAAACATATTATATGGAATAACAGAATAAACCATCTTTTAAATTTTTTTATTCATTGTAATAAAGTGACAAAATATTACTGAGAAAAAGAAATCACCTACAATTATATATAGCATCTTGGCTTTTCATTAGATTCTACTTAATATTGAAGTTAAATTGGAAATAAAAATCATTATCAATAAGCATATAATAAATTAATGTATAGTTTCTTCAATAAAACTTCTAAAAACATGTATCTTACTCATCTTTATTAAAACTAAATGGAAATACAAATACATAATACTTAACTTATACTTAACAAATACATATTTAACTTATTGATAAAAAGATATGGTTATTTGCACATGTTGTTTCTACACTATTATAGAAATTTCAATTTTTGTTGCTCATTAGATAATCTGCACAGGTCCAAATTTGACACAATCAGTATTTCTAATTAATTTCTGAATGTTTTTCTCATTATGGAGGGATGAAAGCTATAGTTTGGCCAATCCAGAATCATGCAGGATGGTAGGGTTATTCAATTAGAATCATAACTTTTGATTTCAGTTTAATTTTTTGGTTGAATGTATGTCCAACATTTCTCAATTATCCTTAAATAAGAAGTGAGGAAGAGACTAGAATGACTTTGGCTCTCAAAAGCATGGTTAAATAAATTTATATATTGTCACTTTTAGCAAAGACTTTGTTATATTTATTGATTGTCCAAAGGAGGATGCCAATATCCTGTCATAACAGTTCTCTGACCTGGATCAGAAGAAAAGAGGAAACTGAAGGATGGGAAAGTTGGGTGGGGATTGTCCTTTATAAATGTTCTGACATATCATTCTGAGATTTACAATTATTCTGAAATAGGTATTCCTCAAAATTAGGCTTTTGTAGTCCTTTTTATTTCTTTATGTTACATAAAATTTGGTGGTGTCCTTTTGCTTTCAAAGTCAAATGCATAGGTTTCATTTTTCTTTTATGCAGAGGGCAAACCTTTTAAAATCAGTGGTTAGCAATTGGTTATTCAAGAATTATAGGAGATGATTTCTTAAAGATAGTAGGCATAGGTATGATCAGGTCCCTCTGTGAACAAATATCAAGTCCAGAATTCTTTTAATAACAGAGACTCAAATTTTCCATAAGGAATTTGTAATCAAATTTTCTTTTTTTTTTTTTTCAACTTTTCTCTTGAGAAAAAACACCTGTGCTATGTCTATGTGCTTGTATTCAAAGGTAGAACCAGAAAAGAAAAGAAAATAGCATACATGTCTACTCTGCATTTTTTTAAAAGGGCCCTTTCCATTAATTTTTAGTATGGACAAAACACCTGGAATGCAACCTGCATTTTCTGTGAATTAATCAAAATCAAATTCAGGATATACACTTTGAATCCTTCTTTGAATCACTCTGAGTCAGGGTGGGTTATATAAAGAGATCAAACTCTCACTCTTTGCTGATGATATGACATTATATCTAGAAAACCCCAAGGATTCAACCAAGAGATTTCTTGAACTGATAAATGAATTCAGTAAAGTCTCAGGATACAAAATCAATACACACAAATCAGATGCATTCATATATGCCAATAATAGTCAAACTGAGAACCAAATCAAAGACTTAATTCCCTTCACAATAGCAATAAAAATAATAAAGTACCTAAGAAATATTTAACTAAAGAGGTAAAAGATCTCTACAGGGAGAACCATGAAACACTGAGGAAGGAAATAGCAGAGGCCATAAACAGGTGGAAAACCATACCATGCTCGTGGGTTGGCAGAATCAACATTGTTAAAATGTCAATACTGCCCAAAGTGATCTACAGATTCAATGCAATCCCTATGAAAATACCAACATCATTTTTCACATATAGAAAAAATAATTTTACACTTCGTATGGAACCAGGGAAGACTCCGTATAGCAAAAGCAATTCTAGGCAATAAAAACAAAATGGGAGGTATCAATTTACCAGACTTCAAACTATACTACAAGAATAGTAATTAAAATAGCTTCGTGCTGGCACAAGAACAGGGACATTGACCTGTGGAACAGAACAGAGAACCCAGATATAAAACCATCCTCATATAGCCATCTAATCTTTGACAAAGCAGACAAAAGCATACACTAGGGAAAAGAATCCTTATTCAATAAATGGTGCTGGGAACACTGGATAGCCACATGTAGAAGACTGAAACAGGATCCACACCTTTCACCTCTCACAAAAATCAACTCACGCTGGGTAACAGACTTAAACCTAAGGTGTGAAACTATTAGAATACTAGCGGAAAACGTTGGAAATACTCTTCTAGACAGTGGCCTAGGCAAAGAATTTATGAAGAAGACCCCAAAGGCAATCACAGCAACCATAAAAATAAATAAATGGGACCTGATCACATTAAAAAGCTTCTGCATAGCCAAAGAAACTGTCACAAGAGCAAATAGATGACCTACAGAATGGGAGAAAATTTTTGCAAGCTACACATCCAATAAAGGGCTAATAACTAGAAATTATTCAGAACTCAGGAAAATCAGCAAGAAAAAATCAAACAAACCTATCAAAAAGTGGGCAAAGGACATGAACAGAAATGTTTCAAAAGAAGACAGAATAATGGCCAACAAACATATGAAAAAATGCTCAACATCTCTAATCATCAAGGAAATGCAAATCAAAACCACAATGAGATATCACTTATCTCCAGTGAGAATGGCCTTTATCAAAAAGTCCCAAAACAATAAACGTTGGCATGGATACAGAGAGATAAGAACACTCCTACACTGCTGGTGGGACTGCAAACTAGTGCAACCTTTCTGGAAAGCAATATGGAGTTACCTTAAAGAGATACAAGTAGATCTACCATTTGATCCAACAATCCCATTACTGGGCATCTACCCCAAAGAACAAAAGACACTCTATAAAAAAGACATCTGCACTCGAATGTTTATAGCAGCACAATTCACAATTGTCAAGATGTGGAAACAACCCAAGTGCCCATCAATACATGAGTGGATTGGTATATGTATACCATGGAGTACTTTTCAGCTATAAGAAACAATGGTGATATAGCACCTCTTGTATTTTCCTGGACAGAGCTGAAACCCATTCTACTAAGTTAAGTATCCCAAGAATGGATAAACAAGCACCACATGCACTCAAAAATTGGTTTCACTGATCAACACCTAAGTGGACCTATAGGAATAACATTTATTGGGTGTGGGGCAGACGGGAGTGGGGAAGAGGGGATGAGTATACACATACATAATGAGTGCGATGCGCACCGTCTGGGGGATGGACACGTTTGAAGCTCTGACTCTGGGGGGTAGAGGGGGAAGGGTAACAAATGTAACCTAAACATTTGTACCCCCGTAATATGCTGAAATAAAAATAAATAAATATACCATGAAGCCTGCCATTCAGGTACTCACCATCTAGTTTTATGAAGGCCATCATACTATGTCTACATGTGATCCCCAAAGGAATGTATGGGTTAAAGAGGGGATTTAAGTCTATTTAAGGAGTCCCTGGCAACCTCTATGATTTCTAGTTGATAAGGTGTTTCTGGAGAAATGCTATTGGGGTTACGTACTATAGCTTCTAAAACAAAGCCTGCACTGAGACTAAACACTCTGCCCATAATTCACTCACTGTTCCCTTTTAGTCGTTTATCTGGGATAGGTAGCATTTACCAGGTTCAATGAAGAAAAAGATAAAAATAGCCTCTTCTAAATTATTTCATACTAGAAAACAAAATTATATCATAATCAAACCAATGCATAGATATAGGTCCTCAAATTCTTTCCTAAAAGCAGTTTTCCATTTCTTGTAGTTAGCAATCATTACCATCAAATAAATATTTTGAGAGTTGTAGCCTTGGTATGTACTCATGATTTACCTTAGTGCTATGAAAATCTGAATGATAACTTTGTTCTCTGGATTCTCCTTCTGTACAATTGCCTAATTTCTGGTATATGTGTACTGCAGATTTCACCATTATGTAATCAAAAGGCATCACATAAATTCCCTCTGGAAATTAAGTAGGAAAGTCATGCTTCCACACACTTGACATATTTCTTGGAATTAATGTTAACTAACATAGTGCATTTTAAACCAATTACTCTAATGGTTCTCAAAGAATGTGTCTGAATATCATCACTCTGCATTATTCTCAAGAACCAGTCCTTATGCACAGAGACTACACACACTCTTAAGCAACAGATGCCTTAGGTGGAAGATGAGCCTGTCATAAAGTATCTGCCACCTGCTTTTGCCCATCATTATTCCCTTAATAGCTTAATACCTGTGGGCACATTGGAACACCAAAGAAAAGTGTCATTCCCAAAAGTACCACCACAAAGGCAATACTTATGAGGTTGGCATAAGAAAGCCAGCTGAACAGCATTTCCCAGTACACTGCTGCAATATGTCATTTTTGAAAATGCCATGTTAGTGGATGTGACTTTGGGAATTGACTTAATAACAATAACAATAAAATGGCTAGCACTTAGCAAGGAAAGTTTCTTTCATCCCAAAGGGCCCACAAGTGCTTCAGACTCAGAAATGCGGTCAACTCTGAGAAGAAGGGTGATAGCAGTCAGCACAGTAACAAAAGCTCAGAAAATGATCACCAAGGAGAACAGTATAACCTCTCATCTAAGAGAGATATCAGAAGCTTTTTATTTTTCACATGAAGTGATATAACCTTGGATTTTTTTTCTCTTCATAAGGGTGCCCAAACATCAAAAATAGGCTTTTGTATCCTACTCTAAGTAGAAACTATTGTGGGGTAAGGAAATTGAACTTGCAGCTCTGGAGCTCCGGTTAGGAGGTATCAAAATGGATCCAAGTCACGTTGGCATACTTTTTTACTACCCGGGAACTCAATGTAGCCACCCCATTAAAGAGATGTTCTGTTAAATATCATCCAAGTGGGTTTCTACTTTAAAGAAAGGTAATGAAGGTTGACTTGCTGGGTAATTCTGACCCTTGCAAACCTTGTTCACAGAAAAGGTTTCATCACACTGGCTAATGGGGCTTTTTGATCTTGCTGAATGAAACTACCATAGTTGGGACTGGCTGATTTCTTAGGCACACTTGTTATATTCATTTACAATGGCAGCTATGAGGATATATTCTCTGATTCATACCAAGAAATGTTTGTGTGCAAATGATTGTCAAGAGGATTCTTTTCTTGAGCCATGAATAGTTCTTTCTTCTCTTTAACATATGCATGCCTTAAGTATTAATCTTTGGCAAATTTTATCTGAAATTACTGTGATTTAGTACATGCCACCTTAGTATCAGAATGACTTAGCCAGTTTGCTGTCTGGCTCTGTTGATAACCAGAAACGAACCACATTAAATGAATATCCTTGTAAAAGTTTGTCTTCTCCCAATTGATTTTAAGATTTTTAGATTATTCCATCATTTTGGCAAAGTAATAATTTATTTTTCTTCCCTGCCCAACCTGTATCTCATAAAACTTTAAAAAGTCCATCTAATGTTTTTTTGTTTTCCTCCAGAGATAAATTTTCTTCATGAAAATGTGACTGTTGACACATTGGAAGTATAATTGGCTTTTCAAATGGTTTTCTTCCTTGAATAATGCCTATATCATGGCCACACAATAGTTCTTTTTACTATCCCTTCTGACACTTCACAGGAATTTGCCTTCTGGAATTGACAAAAGCTAACTTATATCCCCCGAATGAAATCCCCATGACCCAGAAACTTATAGTATTATGCTCTAATATAGTTGTTTCAAATCTAGCTGGCCCTGGGCCTCACCCAAGACCTACAAAAGAAAATCTCTGGTACAGAGAACCTATATTTTCAACATTCTCCCTAAGGGATGATGCATCAGTTACAATTTTTATACAACTAGAAATAAAACTTGAAATAACTAAGGTTTAAACACAGTATATGTTTCTATTTTTCCATTTTTCTTTTAGTAGTTAGGACATAGACAATGCCAAGTCAGTATATAACTTTTACTAAGCCACTATTTTATTTTCCTTCTCTGCCATTTTTAAACATGGCTTCCATCTTCATGGTTACTTCATGTTCCAAAATAGCAGCTCAATATTCTTTTCTCTTTCCAGGCAAGAAATGAGAGAAAAGGAGGTGAGGGGAAAATGGAGCACTTTCAAGTTAAGGGATTTCCCTTTAAGCAGCTTTCCCAATATCCCAGACAATGTTTACACATATATCTCATAACCAAGAATTTATAGAAGGGACTTTACTCAGGATACATCACCTAATACCCGAACACCTTGCCATCCCAATTAAAACTGGCTCCTGTTTCTAAGGAAGCAGAGGGAACAGACAATAATATGTATCTCTGGATTGGCAACTAATAATCACTGTTACAAATTATCAATAGCTTTGAAAATGAGGACTCTAGCCAACTTAGCTAATTGTGATTAATGAATTGCCTACCATAAATTATTATATAGTTGAATCAAGTAACACTATGACTAATGCTAACTAGCATTAATTGAACACTTATGATTTGTCAGGGGCTGGCCTGAGAGCTTTAAATGATTCATGTAATTTAATCTTCACCCAAACACTACAAAGTAGGTTTTATTACTAACCTCATTTACCTGCTAAGGAAACAGGCACAGAGAGGTTTAGTAACTGGTCCTAGATCATGCAGCTTTTAATTGGTAAAGGTCAAACCCTCAGATAGCCACCAGTCTAAACAGCCTTACTTACTTCCAAATTGTATACATTTTTCTTATGACAAGCAGTGCCAGAGTTTCAAGTATTTTTCATATAGTTATAACTAAGGCAGAGCAAGTTTATTGCTTTTCTAGGCACCAGCAGAGTTACCTTTGCAACCTTCATTTTGAAACCTCAAAAGAGGCAAAATTATAATTTATCTTGATAGAGAAAATTCCTCTAAGAAAAACTGACAACCTTATAGAGTTATTAAGATATTTCAATGTCAAAATACTTTTTATCCCACAGAAACTGCCTTTTCTAGCAAAATCCCTAAGGTGAATCTGCCAAAGTTACTTAGGTTTGTAATGCATGCTTTCCTACCACTTCCACATTTGTGAAATCTTTTTTTCACAGCACTTGAAGATGTACCTGAATATAGCAGAATTGGATGTTACTGAAAAACTCAATGGATTCAGTCCACTGTGGTTAGCAAATGAGTTTTTATGAGAGAAGATAGGCGAAGTACAATTCCATTATCACTCACATGGCAGCATTCACAATTGCAGTAGGTGGAACCCAACAAATATTTTTGTTACTTCAAGTCTACATGACCTATCACATGTGACATGAAAAAATCTCTTCAATCTTGGATGCTTCTCTGTCACTAAAAACTTTGTGTGATCTCAGGGAAATTGCCTCTCTCGAGCCTCAAGGTAATCACTTATAAAATGTACGTTGCAGTAAATGAGGCCCAAAGTTTCTTCAAGCTACACAATTCAATGTTTCATTGTTTCTTTGACTTTGCCTTAAATGCTATTATATTCTACAGTGATCTGTATACTATCTTAGAATAGTCAGGGGTTAGTGCAAATTGAATTGTTGAATGGGTAGATGTTTGAATGGGAGAATAAATGAATAAAGATAGACAGGAAATAAATGTGTGTGTTTGTGTGTGTATATTTACAAAGTAGTTTTCCTACCTCAGGGAAAAAAGTTCATATTAACCTTTAGCCTTCACTTTTCATTCCTCAACACATACTTCCTTGCAAAATAGCTGTATCTTTTCAAATTTTTATTATGAGAGTTATCAAACACAGAAAAAAAAGAGAGAAGAGTACAATGAACATTCCCATACCTATCACCAACTCAGAAGCATTAACTTGCTGCCATTCTTTATTTAGCTATACTCATCAATATTTTTTTGCATTAAAATAAAGCAAATCTCAGATATATCATTCACTCGTAAATAGAGATTTTAAAAAGCCACATTGATGATAAATTCTGCTAATTTACTATAGGAACTGGAATATTCTACCCCAGCTGATAGTTCACCTGTTATTTTGTGTTTATTTTGCATGTAGTTAGAATCCTAATTTTTCAAAATCCTTGAGGGGGGGGCTTCAAGATAGCTGACTAAAATCACTTCATGCTCACCTCCTCCACTGAGAAGAACCAAGATAGTGTATAGAAAATCATACTTTGAATATATTATCCAAGAGAGAATGCTGGATTTCAACAGAGAAGTAACAGGAAACATTGAAAACAGGTAAGGAAAAGAAAGAGAGGCAGCCTGCTAGGCCAGGGTTAGCTGGGAGCTGGGAGCTGGGCGTAACTTCCCAATGTGGGGAAAGGATAAGTGAGAGACTTCCGGACCCTCATTTCCGCCATGGAATCATGCAATCCTGGACATAGGAGAACACTTCAACCCTCTCAAGCTCTGAAACTAACAGGGAGCTGCCAGGAGACCATGGAGTGAAACTGGTCCAGGAAGGGAGCTCATGCTAGGTCTCACAGCCTTTCTGAGACTTAAGCAGCTACAGCAAGGTGCCATTTTCTAACCTAGCCTTGAGCAGACTACATGCCGTCCTGCAGCCCAGTGGGGCTGGGACTGAAGCATTAGGGAAACTCAGTATGTGACTGCTGGGTCTTGGGAACAAGGAGAAATTGTTCCTGCAGCCAGTTTCTGACAACTTATCTTCCAAAAGAAATAGTATTTACCAAACACACTTGCTGATATTGAGGAAAGACGCATTGAAGAGGGCAGAAAAGACAGTCTTGCATTGCCTATACCATCCCTCATCAATCCCCTGGCAGTGGTGCATCAGACGTCATTTTGGATGTCTTTTATTTTATTTTCTTGCCTAATTTTCTCTGGCTGGAATTCCCTGCACTATGTTAAATAGAAGTAGTGAGAGTGGGCATTTGCTGTGGTTTGAATGTGTCCCCCAAAAGTTCATGTGTTGGAAACCTAATTGCCAAAGTAACAGTTTTAAGAAATGGGGACCTTAAGAAGTGATTCTGTCAGGAGGGCAGAGCCATCGCAAATGGATTAATGCCATTATCATGGGAGTTAGTTTTTGCAGGAGTGAGTGAGTTCTCACAGAAGTGAATTAGTTCAAGAGAGAGCTAGGTAGTTTAAAAAAAAAAGAAAAAAAAGGTGAACTTGCATTGCTATTGCAATCTCTTTCATGTGTGCTTGCCCTCTTTCCATGCGGTGTCCTTTACCATGTTATGACCCAGTAATAAAGTCTGCACAAGATGTGGCCCCCAGACCTTGGACATTCCAGCCTCTAGCACTGTAAGAAATAAATTTGTTTTCTTTATTAAGTTGCCCAGTTTGGTATTCTGTTAAAGAAACAGATAATGGATTGGGGACAAAAAATTCGTATCAGAAAGTGGGACCATTGCTGTGACACCCGAAAATGTTGAAGCAGCGTTAGAACTGGGTAAAGGGCAGAAGCTTGAAGAATATTATTGTGTTCTTTTGGTGGTGTCATGTCTCTTGATTCTTTTGTTTTTCTTAACATTTTGCATTACTGTCCTCACATTCGAAGAAGGAGTCACCTCTGCAAGTTTTTACTGACTACCTTTGGGAGAGAAACCCTTGCATCAATCAGCTTAGCTAAGGATTCTGAGAATTTTATCAGACCTTTTCTATGGATCCTCTCCATATTTTTTGTTTCTTCTTGGAAAGGTTGGGATTCTAAAGACTATATGCCTTCTCTTAATCCTGCAAAGCTAGGCAAGGTGCTGAGAGCCTCCCATTAGTTTTCCCTAAGATGATATCCTAAAATGTTCTGTGGATTTTCACCATCCTGCAGAGTCAAACTGGCTGTCTGCATGAACGTGCACTTGCTGTCTGTGAAGGCACAATTGGGAAGCTGGCCTTGGGAGGACAAGGTGTGCGGAGTATTTGGAATGCTCATACGCCAGTTGTGGTAGGGTCCACAAGTTAAGTATCCCATGTGGTCATGGGTGGACTTCCTGATGGAGTCTGTGGGGCAGTTAGTAGGTTCTTGCTCATCTCACTCCCTTCTTAATACTCTTTTATTACTGATATCCAAGAGCACTACGAAAAGAGCAAGTCTTTAACTCTTAGTATGGATCTGAGGAGTCCCACGTTATTTTATATTCAACAGAAAGTAGTAATAGATGATCATTATTCTATTATAAATAATTTTTTAATTTAAATAAATCTTGGCACCTTGATTATAGGTAGTCAAAATATGACCAAGCCTTGTTGTGTATTGTGGAATGTAAGATATAGAAATTTCAATTGCATAATATTTAATTAATGATAAAAGCAGAATATTTAGTCAAAGCCATGTTTAGAATTAATAGCAGATTTGTAAATAGAACTATTAAAGAATTTGATAATTGAATTTTCCTTTGAGAGAATGTTTAATTCTCAATCACTTCTGACACTTATCTTGTGCCTTATAATTTATTTTGCTGAATGAATTTTCTTTATTTTAAAAAAATTTTTGATTGAAAGTCAGAAGCTGGTAAAAATCTAAAGTGACAAAAGGAAAATTAGTGAATCAATTAAATTATTTCTTTGGATTTTTAGCTGTCATGGTTAGTGTTTTGCTTAAAGTAAACTTTAGCAAATGGGATTATAATTACTGAGATTATTATCCTGGTGTTAAGGTAGAAAGTTGAAAAATCAAGACTTGTTTGTAAAATACAAATGCAATTTATAAACAAAATGTGTCGAAGCAAAAGCTTTAACTTAAACTATACAAATTCCATAAACTCTCTAATTGGTCTTAAGACATTGCATCTTATTATCCATCATTTGAGAGATGTTATTCTAGTTTTATAGCAAGTTTTGAAATTGGATAGTTAACTCCTCCAATCTTCCTATTCTTTTTGAATATTGTTTTGGGGTACTATGTGTACTTTGCATTTCTACATAAATTTTAGGATCAGCTTATAAATTTCTATCCCAAAAGTTTACGGCCTCATGGTAGGCCAGGAGTTTGTGAATAGCACGGGGCCTCTCTGACATAGCTGTGCATGTACATAGGTTCATCCAGCATAATGTTTGGTCCAGGAAGTATCCCAAGGCTAGCAGAGCAGAGCCAAACATCACACACACCAAATTTGGGGATATGTAGATGAAAGTATCCCTAAGCTAGAATGCTACCGCAGATTTTCAAGGTTCTTAACTGACTATCAGAGTTTTTCAAACATAAATACTTGTCAAAGTATTGTATCCCTTTGCTTGGTTTTCAGAGGATAGACTTTCCTACTTTTTTTTGTTTGTTTGTTTGTTTGTTTTTGGCAAAAGTTTCAGATTCATAGTGCTTTTTATGAAGAAACAACTTGCCATTCTCCTCGCTTAGCTGTAGCCAGAAGTCTCACTAAGGGTACTATTTTTGAGAGACAGGGGAATAATGCCTAGTGAAATAAATTATCCAGATTAGAATGTAGTTCATCCTAATATGTCTGGATAAAACATTTCTTTCAAATGCAGTTAAACTTTGATGACAAATTATTAACATAGGATTTAGAGCCTAACCAAAAGAAATATTGTTTATCTTTATAGAAGATAAAGAAAGTAGCTAATCCTTGTTAGTATAGCAGTAAAAAATAAAAATAAATAAAAATTTGAAAAAGAAAGTAGCTAGGCAGAGTAAGAAAGAAGTATTAGATTAAAAATCATATGTAAATCTCTAGTTTGCTGTATAGGATTCATCAAATATATGGTTGGGTAATTTTAGGAAGATTAATAGTGAAAAAATGATTCTTTGTCAAAATGACAGTTGGATTAGTCATCACCAATTAAATGCTGTTAGAATTCCTGGATTCATGTTAAACACAAGTTTAACTTGTGTGATAATGTATGTCTTGCTCTTAACAATAAACTGCTTGCCTTGCCTTTTTAGTGGATCTAAATCTTAAGAGGAATCTAATTCTAATTTAGCTTTATCTCTTAGGAGTATTTTGAAGATTAATGCCTATTTTACAATTTAGTGTTTGATTAAACCTCATGGAAGAATGTGCAACTTTATTAATAATGTACTAAATAATGTATTATATGGAAAGCTTCTATCTTTTGAGAAGTAAGCTCAAAATTTATTTACATTTTGAAAAGGAAGATAAAATAAAGGAGTGTCCAGGAGTTAATGAGATTTGAGTCTGTTTTTGGTTTCAAAGGTGATATCTTTTTTTTAAAAGACAACTTTATTGAAGTATAATTTACATACCATGCAATTACTCCATTTTAAGTGTACAATTAAAGGATTATTAGTAAATTTACCAAGTTGTACAGTTAATCACATAAATCAGGTTTAGAAGATTTCCTTCCACCTATTGAGAACCCTAATTCCCATCCCCAACTACATTTCAAGCATGCCCCTCCCCTCAAAGGTGATATCTTATATTGACTTTGAAAGTTCACAAAAAAGTAGTAGAGTATAACAATGAAAGCTGGAGAATATGCAACTGAAGTAAGAAATTAGGATGCCTAGAGAAGAATAAGGACAAAAGTGGCACATAAGCCAAGGAAATTGAGTATTTCAAGAAGGGAAATAAATGTCAAATAGCATAAAAGATGTAAAAACTGAGAAAAGGCCTTTGAATTAGAACGTATGTGATAAATTCTATTATATGGACTTAAATTAACAGCATATGAAGGACTGTGCTCCAATACCACTCTACAAACTGAATATAAACTTGAAGATTTTTCAAATGAAAAGCTAGTACTAAAAGGTGATATGTATGGAATTTTTGAGTTGTCACTAGAAATAAGTAACAGTTCAGAGAATCTTATTATAGCACTATGTGATTCTTTGTTATGTCTAAAAGCTTATTTAGACTTTCACGGTGATTGAATAATATGGTTTGTGATATCTGTTTTTATTGTTTGGAATGTCATTGTATTAGCTATCTACTGACACATAACAAATTACCACAAACTTACTGACTTAAAGCAACGTACAGTGATTTCCTGTTTCAGCTCCAACATGGAAAGAGTTTGACAGTTTTCACTCCAATACTTACAACAAGAAAAATCTGGACAAATTAAAAATCAGCAAGTTTTCTTAAACTTGTTCTCAAACAGAATTTGTACAGCAAACTGCCATTTGGAAATTGGGAGTGCCAGTTAAATCCAGAGGGTTATAGCCAAGATATGCTTACTAAAACAGAAGACACTATAGCCATAAACTGTTAGAAACCCTTAAGTGATAATTTTGATGAATTTGCAAGAGGCTGAGTGTGGACTAACGTGTCAGTGAGAAACTTCTGGCTTTAGAGGCATGCCAAAATTTTATGGTTTTTACCTACAGAAGGCCCATGATAGTCTCATGGTAAAGACATGAGGAGGATTCCCTGTGGCTCTAGCTAAGTGAGAGGGAGAGTAATCTTGTGAAATACAGGGTGAATATTCCTTATCCAGAATTCTTGGGGCCAGAAGTGTTTTGGATTTCAGATTTTTTCAGATTTTGGAATATTTTCATAATATACTTGTTGAGTATCCCAAATGCTAAAATCCAAAATCCAAAATGTTCCAATGAACATTTTATTTGAGTACTATGTCAGCACTCAAAAATTTTTGAATTTTGGAGCAATTTAGATTTGAAATTTTTGAATTTAAGATGCTAAACCTGTACAGCCAGAATCTTCTCAACAAGAAGTCTAATCTCCAGCATGAAAAACTTTACCAGAGATGTGTCCTGGAACTGTGGAGGAAGGTCATTCATGTCACTTCAGCCTCCTCAATCCTTCCAATCTCACCTAAAGAAGGGAAAGCTATATAAGAAAAAGCACTTGTAAAGGTTGCTGGCCAGCAACACAGGCCCATGAAAATATAGATCAGATTGGAATATTGTAGAATGTCCCCTCTACATACCTTACCAAGAGCACACCAATGGTGCTCCAGCATAGTAATGGATATTTGAAAGATCTAAGAGAAACAGAGACTATGTCTGAGGAAGGAGTATTTAGGGAAGCCCAAAGTCAAAAGGGGAGACAAAAACAAAAACACTAGCTTCTGCCACCTGTATCTACGAAAGACATTAAGCTAAGTCCAACTACTAGCCAAATTAGCATAAAGCCTCACATTAGAGTTGTATTTACCTCAGTTCCTATTGACCAATGCAACATGTCTGGCTTTCAACAAAGCAAAATCACAAGGTGTTAAAAAGGCAAGAAAACACAAAATCAGAATAGACAAAGCAAGCAAAACTCACATACGACACAATGGTGGAATTATTAGAAAAATTGTAAACTATGATTACTATATTAAGGGATATAATGGGAAAAGTAGAAAAATTCAGGAATAGATAATGTAATCAAGGAGATGCAAATTTTAAGAAAGGATAAAAAAAAGAAAGGATCAAAAATGCTAGGAATAATATGTGCACATATATTAAATAGGAATAATATAATATATAATATAATATATAATTATATATACACACATATATATAAACAGAAATAAAGAATGCCTTTGAGTTCACTGGAAGATTTGACACAGCTAAGGAAAGAATCAGTGAGATTAAAGATAGGTCTGTAGAAATTTTCCAAACTGAAATGCAAGAAAGAATAAAAAAAGAAAACAGAACAGATATGCCAGAACTGTGGAAAAGCTCCAAAAAATATGGCATATACATAATTAGTATACCAGAGAAAGAAAACAAAACTAAGGAAATTCATCTCCAACAGACCTACCTTGCAAGAGATGTTAAAAGAAGTTCATTAGAAGGAAAATGGTACATTGAAAGCTGGGATCTACATAAAGAAAGAGCATCTAAAATAAAGATAAAATCTCTTCCTTTTCTTGTCTTTACTTGACCTAAGAATAACTGTTTATTTAAAGTGATAAATTGGGTGATTACTATATATAGATAAGTGAAACGAATGATAGCACTATCATAAGGGATGGAAGGAAGGAATTGGGATATTCTATTAGGTAACTATAGTACAGATGAAGCAGAATAGTGTTATTTAAAAGTGAACTTAGATTATTTAAAATTTTCTATTGTGAACTTTAGGATAACCACTAAAATGATTTTTAAAGAAGTATAATTGATAAGCTAAGAGGAAAATCCATCCTCAGTTCTTGAACAAATGTACTTCTCCATAGGGCAGCAGCTTCCCACATGGCAGCTTGCTTCATTAATGTCAGCAAGAGAGAGAGATTGCTAGGATGATGGAAGTTACAGTCTTAGGTAACATAATCATGGAAGTGACATCCCATCACCTTAGTTACAGTCAGTAGAATCAAGTCACAGATCCCGCCCACTCTCAAAGGGGAGGGTATTACACAAAATGTGAATACCAGGAGGACTATTGGTGGCTATCTTTGGTTCTCTCTGCCACACACAGTCATTGTTCTTATTTGAGGAGTTTTCTCTATGGAAAATGTTACTGATAGTGATGTAATATATCACATCAAGTTGAAAAGGAAGAAATTGATGTGTACCAATGTTTTAAACTATTTTTGCTCTCTTCAATTCACCTTTCCTATTTCTGTTTTACTTGACTTCATAGATACTGTGCCTTCCTCGGAGAAGAAAGAAGTCTCCAGACTTTGAACCGTCTGAGGTGCTTTTCTCTCAATGCTAGATTTACCAGCCTTTATCTTTGTGTTTTCCTTATTTTCTCTTGCTTAAATTTAGCAACCTTTATCTTTGTTTTTTCCCTCTTCCCACTGGCTTGGATGAAGGGAGATATATTTTTTTCTTTCTAAGTACCATGCACTATCATCTGTCCATTTTTCTTTGTATTGTCAAGTTCTTGTTCCACTAGCCTGCCAACATGATCATTTTACACAAAATTTCACACAAAAATTCCCCTACTTTTCATATACTTTCCTATTTCTCACTTTTATTTAATTTGTAAAAAGTATTGAACAATATTCCAGAGTTAGTGATTTTATTGTCTTACTGCCTATTCACTCCTTAACCTAGTACCATATGCCTTTTGATCCTACTACTTTGAGGAATCTTTTCTTTTGAGCATTGTTTATTTGATAGCTGTAGTAATTTATTAACTCCTATCCTAATTCACCATAACTTTTCCACTATTGCCTTTTTTCTAGACTATACCAACCTCCCAATTGATTTCCCATTTCTCATCTATTCTCATTCTCATATATTCTATACACTGCAATTCAATAAATCATATACAATTCAATAAATCATGTACATGACTCCCTAAAACAAGTTAAATGTTAGAAATGCTAAAGATCAGTTGTAAACACAAATTGTTAAAAATAATTATTTCAAAATTAATAACCAAAATTGTTCCATAATGATATATATGATATTGCTTGTCCTTTGGTGCCTATTAGCCATTGTAGATGCTCTAAAATTAATAAAATTATACAGTATGAGTACATAGTCAAATTTGTATTCTTCTGACTCTAAAATTAACTAGCTATATGACTTCAGATACCTCTTCACTTTCTTGCTCCATACCCTAGTCCCTTATCTGTTAAATAAAGCATTTGCTTTATTTGAACTTAAAAGGCCTTTGCCACTCTTAAAAACTATATTTTTATGACTAAAACTTTTTATTAGACGTTGACTATTGATTTTTCATTTCATCTGATCCAAATCAGTTATAAGTCTATAAGGTAAAAACACAGCTGCATAAGTATGTAACTTATAACCCTGTTTTATCAGATATCCTTAATACTGTATTTGACCGAATTGTATCCCCTACATTAGAAGTAATGCTGATATTTTCCAAAGAAAAGAAATACACTGAGTATTCAAAAACTCAATCTTAAGTATTCTCCTGCTCTTCAGACTAATGTTGAAATTTTGAAGTAGCTGTACAGACATGATCCTCTGTCAGTTTGAGCAGAATCTTACTGATCCACCTGACATTAATTCATTTAAGTCAACCTCTTATGAGCAATAGAGAGGAAAGCTGTCAGATAGTTTCTGTCATAGCTGAAATGCAGCTGCCAAGGTTTATTCTTCATGCTGTCAGATGTAAAAGAGGCTTATTCTTAATGTGCCAAGTACACTTTCATTATTCCTGACTTTACAAGCATAGTATGGTGTTTGCTTTAATAAAAGTAGAGTAGATTCTTATGATCTACAAAACTGTCAGGGCATAGTATTCTCAGAATCAGAAGCATATGCATTAATAATTTTAATATTAACCAACATTTGATATTTTTATTTGTAAAAGATAAAACTTAATTTTTGGATAGTTAGTATAAGATAATGCCATTAAAAAAGCACAGTGTGTTCTGAGCCATTTGAGATCAAGACAGAAATCTTAAGCCCATTTTACAAAGTATTACTCATCTATTCACTTAAGTTCTTTTTGTCTAGTTAATTAAATGTTTGTGGTGGTTTAGTGTTCATTTTTAAGTGTTAAAAGTTTGGGTGGTTCTCTTTGTATGTCAAATTACGCCTTGAACCAAGTGCCACAAATAACCTGTGATTGTGCTTCCTGGCCTTATCTGGTGTGGAAAACATCAGAGCAATATGGGAAACTAGCAGGAGAAACATGAAAAACATTGTTATAGGAAATAACCAATAAGTTATGAGTTTACTCAGTAATTATTGAGTAGCCCAAAGCTAACATTGAGCAAAATTTTAAAAAGGGATCCCTTCCCCAAGATAATTTATGGCCATTTGCTGGAACACTGTTGTAATAAATATACAAATCTATATGACTACAATGTGAATTTGCCTTCTATAGTAGTATAGTGCACAACTTGTCCAATACTGAAAGTGATGAAGAACCAACCATGTTCTTGCCCTCATGGGAAAACATATAAACGTAAAGATATATAAAAAATGGTTACACTGTCTGATAAATATTATTTGGGAAAATAAATAAGGGCCTGAAAAGGAAAATAATAATTTAGAAGGAGTTATTAGAGAATGCCTCTCTGGCCAAAGAATATTAACATTGAGATCTCAGTCGTGAGAAAAAACTGGCCATGTGAAAGTATGAGAAAGAACAGAATCAACTACATGTGAAGAGGCTGTGTCTTAGTTCACTGGGGTTGCCTTATGAAAAACACCATATACTGGGTGGCTTTTAAACAATAAACATCAATTTTTCATAGTTCTAGAGACTGAGAAGTCCAAGATCAAGGTACCAGCAAATTCAGTGTCTGACAAAGGCTTGTTTCCTCACAGATGGACTTCCGACCTTTTTCTCACCATGTCTTCACATGGTGGGAGGGGTTTGGCATTTCCCTGGGGCCTCATTTATAAGGGCATTGATCCCATTCATGAGGGCTTCACCCTCATGACTTTATCACCTCCCAATGGCCCACCTCGAAATATCATTACATTGAGGATCAGGTTTCATCATACAAATTTTGGGAAAATAAAAACATCAAATCCACTTCAGGCTGTGATGCATGAAAGAAGTGTGTCAAGAAATTAAAAGAGACCTAAGGTGGATAGAGTACAAGAAACTAGATAAAGAACAGAATAATCAGAAAGTGCTATGCACAATAAGAAACAGTTTTTTAAATTATGGTTCATCTGAACAGAAGAACACTATGTAGCCATTGGCAAACATGTGTCTGAAGTCTATTTTATGGTACATGAAATTATCCATTATACATAAAAGGCAGGATATTAAACCCCACCATAGGTGCATGTGTTAATCAATTTCCCAATTTCATTGTATCAGTGGGAAAAGAGAGGGATATATAAAGATAGTTAAAGCAATTATTTACGGCGGTGAGATTATGAGGGTTTTTTTAATCTTTAAAATTTTTAAATTTACTCTGCAAGAACTAACTTCCATGATAACGGCATTAATCCATTTGTGATGGCTCTGCCCTCCTGACTCAATCACCTCACTTCTTAAAGGCCCCATTTCTTAATACTGTTACTGTTACTCGGCAGTTAAGTTTCCAACCCATGAACTTTTGGGGGACACATTTAAACCATAGCAAATGCCTATTCTCACCACTTGCATTTAACATAGTACTGGAAGTTCCAACCAGAGAAAATTAGACAAGAGAATAAAAGAAAAGACATCCAAAATGAAAAGAAAGAAGTAAAATTGTCTCTGTTCATACAATATCACCTTATATATGGAAAAATCTCACAGACTATACCAAAAAATTCTGAGAACTAATAAAGGAATTCAGTAAAGTTGCAGGATACAAAATCAATATATAAAAATGAATTGGCTTCCCATATGCTAATAGTGAACTATCCAAAATAGAAATTAAAAAAAAAAAATCCCATTCGCAATTGCAGCATTATTCACAATCACCAAGACATGGAAACAACCTAAGTATCCACTTACAGATGAATGATTTTTAAAAATGTACACACATACACACAATGGAAATAATAAAATCCTGCCATTTGCAACATCGGTGCCCCTGGGGGACATTTTGCTAATTAAGCTGGACCCAAAAAGACAAATACCATATGATCCCACTAAGAAAGTCAAACTCATAGAAACAGATAGTGGTTACCAGGGGTCAGGGGATGGAGAAAGTAGGTAGATGTTGTTCAAGATGTACAAACTTTCCATTATAAAATAAATAAGTTCTGGAGACATAAGGTACATCAGGGTGACTATAATTTTTAATAATGTTTTATATAATTAAAATTTGCTAAGAGAGATCTTAAGTGTGCTCACCATAAAAACTGGTAACTGTCTGAGGTGGTGAATATGGAAATTCAGCTCAAATATGGTAATTACTTTTTAGTTTTTTTATTTTTAATTATTATAGGTACATAATATTTGCATACATTTATGGGATAAATGTGATGTTTTGATATAGGCATACAATGTGTATTAATCAAATCAGGATATTTGGGGTCTCTATAAACTCAGGCATTTATCATTTGTTTGTGTTAGGAACATCCCAATTCCACATTTTTCTATTAGTAGTTATTTTAAAGTATACCCTAATTTATTGATTATAGTCCCTTTGATGTGCTATCAAATATTGTCCATTCTATCTATCTAACCAAATCTTTGAATCCATTAACCATCCCCACTTTATCTCCCCCTCCCTACTACCCTTTGCAGCCTCTGATAACCATCATTCTACTATCTGTCTCCATGAGATCAATTGTTTTAATGTTTAGCTCCCACATATGAGTGAGAACATATGAGATTTGTCTTTCTGTGCTTAGCTTAACTCAACATAATGGTCTCCAGTTCCATCCACATTGTCGCAAAAGACAGGATTTCATTCTTTTTTATGGCTATATAATATTCTATTGTGTATATACACCACAATTTCTTTATCCATCCATTGGTGGACACTTAGGTTAATTCCAAATCTTGGCTATTGTGAACAGTGCTGCAATAAACATGGGAGTGAAGAAATCTTTTCAATATACTGATTTTCCTTCTTTTGGATATATACTAAGCAATGGGGTGGCTGGATCACATGGTAGTTCTATTTTTATTTTTTTTAGGAACCTCCATACTATTTTTCATATTGGTTGCACTAATTTACATTCCCACCAACAGTGCACGAGGGTTCCCCTTTCTCCACATCCTTGCTAGCAATCATTACTGCCTTTTGGATAAAAAGCCATTTTAACTGGGGTGAGATGATATCTCATTGTAGTTTTGATTTGCATTTCTCTGATGACTAATGATGTTGAGCCTTCTTTCATATACCTATTGGCCATTTGTATGTATTCTTTTGAGAAATATCTATTCAGATCCTTTGCCCATTTTCAATTGGATTATTTGATTTTTCCTATTGAGTTGCTGGACCT
>CAUYRT010019732.1:0-32972 GCA_963574885.1 Lepilemur ruficaudatus
TGAACATATAATAAGATGGGTAGGCTTTCCGCACATGTAACATGGGAAACAATTTCAGATAGGAGCAACAGCCTGAGGAAAGACTAGACAGGAATGTGTTGAAACCTGTCCAAGGGGCCTACAGTCCCCAACCCCTGGACAAACAGGGCCACAGAGCTCCACTGCTCACCCCTTGAAAAATTGTCTTCCATGGAACTTAGGAAGGGCAGCAAAGGGGCACACAGCAGGAGGTAAGTAGTGGTAAAGCAAGCAAAGTTTCCTCTGTATTTACAGCCACTCCCTTCCTCGTTGCTCCCATTGCTAGCGTCACCACCTGAACCACCCTCCCACCCCCACCCACCCCTGGTCCATGGAAAAATTGTCTTCTATGAAACCTGTCCCTGGTACAAAACAAGTTGGGGATCACTATGAAGGAGCCGTAAGTGGACTATTTCAATTGCGTCATGGGGTATATGGAGAAGACTAATGGAGATTTAGACTGGAAAGACAAACCAAAGCCAAATACTAACGAACTCTAAACTCAGACTAAAGAGCTGCACCCTGTTTGGGTAGCAATGAAGAACCACTGAGTAGTTTTGAACCCCAGATGAATAACTGAAACATAAATGAAGCTATTCTTTAGCACTGTGGGGTGGTGCCAGGAGCTTGAGTTGCAGGGTAAGTTAGGAAGCCTTGAGTTATTTCAGACAAGAGATAAGAGGCTGAATTTGGGTGGTGGCACTAAGAATTAAGGAAAGAAAATTGGTCTCAGACATATCTTAGTCATGCATCTGTGAATGCAAACTTCTTCCTGCTACCATGAACTCCCTTCGCCAGTCTTGAATGCTCTATGCTGCTTCACTTCAGCCCCTAGATTCAGAGGTCCTTAACCTGGGGTCCAAATACCTCTTAGGGTGTAGTGTTAAAAGTTTATTTTAGTTGCATGAGGAGAAATATTACATCTTTATTCACTAATCTCTAACCTAAAACTTAAAATTTTCTTGAATTATAAAATACGTGGCAAACCACCGTGAAATTAGCTGTTTTGTCAAATTATTAATAGCAGAAATCACAGATATTTTATATCATATTACAGTTATTCATATACTACAATATAGTTTACATTCATCACTATTTCCAAATTAAGGTAGCACCTAGTCCTATTACCAGATCTTATTGTTTAATATGCTATTAAAGAAGCAGATGTTACCATTATTACAAACATTTCCTTAATGTTTTGATAATGGTATTTTAACGTGATTGTTTTCTAATCCTATATATTTTAATTTACGCATTTAAAAATGTTAGTCTGAAATCTCCAGACTGCCACCGATCAGGAATCCTTGTAGAAGTCCGGGTCAGCATTTGAGACCTGGGTTTCTAATTTCCTGACCATCTCCAAAGTCTAGCTCTATATCCAGGAGAGAAAATATTCCCTTTGCTCACTCCTTCTGAAGGCAGCCTTGCCTTTGTCCGTACCTGAAGACCAGGGAAAGAATGGTGTCCCCTCTCTTGCCACCTCTTTACTGGTTTCACCTCCTCTCTTTTTTTTTTTTTCGTTTTTTTCCTTTTTCTCTTTTATGAGCCTTCTTTGAAACAACTTCAGAATACCATTGCTTCTGTCATTGTAACTCAGCACAATCTTAATCTCCATTTTGTTCTAATTTTGGTTTTCTGGAGAGTTCTTTCCATAAGAAATAAAATACTGTCCTCTTCCTGGATTTAAGTCCATTTGTAGTTGCTGTATGCCAGAAGCTGAGAATTTTCCAATTCAAATGCCAAGTCTCTATTCATTCGCTTCCTTATTGGTGGGAGCAGGAGGTGAAAGGGGAATTTCCTGCTAAGAACTAACGCTGTGCAAGGCACCTTAACAAGCCTGTTGACCATCTCGTGATATGGGGGGAGATGGCAGGAAGGAAACTGTTGACTGAAGAACGGAAAGAGTATTTTGGGGAGCGGAGGGTGCACCAAACGTGAACTTTGTCTCGGGTTGTCCCCTGACTGCACCCACTGAATGACCTTGTATGTTGAGAATCTTGGCACATGTGCAGAAATTGGTAACCTCTGTTACATAACTTTTCGAAATGCACAGGCATAGGCCACGAACTGAAAATGAAAGCACAATAAATATTCTCTTTGTTGACATTGTCATGAAAACTAGAATAATTTCAACTGGTTTTGTTTTCATGAAGGTTCTTTCCAATTTACCTCATTTCCTGTGACTAAGAGATGGCATCGGTGATAGAAAATACTATGCATACTCCAAAACTTTGTGAAGATTTCAATGTAGTTTTGTTTGCTTAGATCTTTTTGTTTCTTTTAACATAGACATCAAATGACTAACGAACAAGTAATTGGCTTAAAACTTGTACACAGAATTTTGATCAATATTATCTCACATTTTTGGAAGCAGGTAAGTCAAGGATGGTTCACGGATTATTTCTGAAAATCTGTAACTCAGCATTTTTAGTAATAATCAAGAAAATAGGAAGGTGAAATCCATCATTAAGACTAGAGCCAAGGATGTCTAGTATCACAAAAAGGCAGGCTTGGAATTCAAATGCTTTTAAAATTTGAAAAAGTAGTTGTAGGGGGGACAAATATATACTGAGGGAAGAGGAGCCAAATGAGCATTTGTGTTAGACCAAAAATGTCAAAGGGTTAGAGTGGGCCATAAGCATCCAGAAAGCAAAACTAAAATGGGAAATGCAAAAATGCTTGCTCTCCAGCAACTGTGAAGTCATTGTTTCAGTAACAATAGCACCAGAGGGGCCTTGTGTTTGGGGGGCTGCAGTGGAGGTAGGATTTAGGGAGCCCTGTGTCCAGGGAGATGGAGAATAACTGTTAAGAAAAGGTCAAAATGCATATAGTATCAGGAAATTAATGGCAAAGAAAAAAAGAAAGAAAAGAAAAGGCATGTGACATCACATTCAAAAAAGAGAAGCTAGAATTAGAGCACAGACCAACACTGTTCCATGATGTTATTCAAAGAGTTTACAACAAAAAAAAATTGAGAACAATGTATTTTTTCATAAGTAAATTATTTTCAATACAATGGTGTATCCTTTCTTCTGCAATTACATCATTCCTAATTTTCCGGTATCAAATTGTGTTTCCTTTTTTAAATATAAATAACAGATGGTAGGTTTTTTCCTAAACATTACTCCTTGGAAAATTAAAAAAAAAAAAAAAAAACTTGAAAAGTACATCTCCTCTCCCCATTTTATTTTAACTGTCTACTCTTAGAGTAAGTAGTCCAGTCCAGTGAACCCTGAGAGCATTTATTACATAGATCTTTCAGAAAAATTTTAGCACACATCCCCAATATATGGCACTTCATTTATAAATTACATTCATACGCTGTTGTGATAATATATATTGACATTATTAAACTTACATAAAAATATAAAAAGATGAAATAAAGACAAAAAAATAAACATTAAAAACTTATTTTATTTATAAACTGTTCAAAAAGCCTTTATATTCTCTCTCATCTTAAAAATATTATAATTGAGACCAAATGATTAAATGTGCCACATTATTTTTTTAAGTCTTGATTTAACACTTTGTGAGACTAAAAATTTGAAGGGCTGGTTGAAAATTTAGCTTATTTTCCTGCATAGTTCCAATTGCTATCATAACTGAAACAAACACTTTCCAAAGATACAGAGATCCAGGCAGAGGAAGTGCTTTGTAGGCGACACTTCCTAAATCCTGGCACTCATTTTGCAATCTCATCCACCAATTATGTAAAGTTTTTTTCCTTTAAATTTGGCTTGTAAATTTCCATCTTCCCTGATGTCATTCAGTCATCCATGCAAACTAACTGGGACACAGTGCATTTTACTATGGTTAACAAATAGATTCAGAATATCTCATTTGGAAGATTTTAAAATTCCGAGTTTCTTAGAATGCAGACATTAGTTTATATAGGTGAAACCCACTATTTATGCCAACTAAGTCATTAATGATAGAAACATTCCCCAAATGTTTTCTTTATAACATGAGTTACTTTCAAAAGCAGTTTCTTTCTCATCCATTATTAAAATGTGACCTTTACCTTGAAGGGGCAAATCAAGTCTAACCTTATTTTTTCAAATATCTGCTCTAGTAGCACACCACTGATAGCTACTTGTCATCAAAGAAAAAGGTCAGCAAACTTGGCAGGTGAGGTTTGATTTTTTTTATTATTATTAATTAATAAAGCAATGTACAATTCATTTTTAAATTTGATGTTATCTTCCTATCACATACCCAGCAAACCTCTAGGTTGTAGAAAAGATTTTTGTGATCACTGCCTCACATCATTAGAAAATATTGTAAGGATTATTTTAAATATGAAATAATATAATTCCTTAATCCAGTTGACCACATATTAATTTAACACTACAATATGCTGAACATGAACACACAGCTGTGGGTGTATAGACACCAGCACCATAGCGTGGAACTCACATTCCGGCCCTCAGCAGACGGGAACCTCAGGTACAGGTTCCTAACTTGTGACTCTCTGAAATACAAACCACATGACAATGCCAAGGACAAGCTATACACTAAATATTCATAAAGTTTCATTTATTATTATTAGGCAAAGATCTAAAAATAGAAGTTCTATTATTTCCTTCTTACACCTCCATCTCTGAGGTATGCATACCACGAATACCAAGTTTTTAATACCAATTTGGATAATGTGCTAGTTTTTTAATTGATTTTCAAAGACCAATAATTTAAATGACAAAGTTTACTCATTAACATTTTCAATTGTCATTATGAACATAGTGGATTATGATATAGAGTGGGTCCACAAATCCTTTAATTTTGCCAAGAATAAATTGAAAGGACATAAAGTCTAGAAAATAACTATAGACAAATTAAAATAAAGAATTTCTTTTTAAGGAACATTATTAAAACAAAAAAATTTATGAAAAAAATCTTCCCTTAGAGATCTTTTTCTAAAGTATTGAGCTGACTGAGATGAAAGGAAATCCATATTACAACATGGGGTTGGAGCCAGAATTTCCTGCTGATTCATAGAACACGCAGCCCTTGGGCTTGTGTGTCTTGAGTTTTCACAAGAAGAACCTAGGCAAAGCTTTCCTGATTCACTCAGAAGGTCCTAAATGATGTTTTTGCCTCCAATTAAAAAAAAAGATGCATTTGATTGCTGCTAATACCACCATTATCAAAATTTTGTGATCATTACTCAAAAGCTCAATTGAAGTTAGATAAAAACAAAACTTTAATTAAAGATTACTAAGACAAATAGCCTAAAACAAACATCCAAGGAATAAAATAATGACAACACTGCCCTTTAACATTTTAATTGATTTTTTTATGAGTTGATAGTATAAAATTAGGGGACTATAATGAAGGACTGTAAAAGCATAAGCAAATGAAATTAATATAATTGGAGCATATAAAATTACTAAGAAATAACAAGTTGCCAGAAATTTTAAACAGTATTTACATATGTACAAAGACACATATTCTTTTAGTGTGTGCACTTGGTGTCAGACAACCTTTATTCAGATTTACTCTACTACTTATGGGCTTATAAGCCTCAGTTTCTTCTGTTAAGTGGGACCTGAAATGCTTGATTCACAGAGACATTTGAGGATGAAGTAATGAAAGGTCCTAGCCCAGTTACCAGCAGCCACACAATGAATGTCAGATTCCTTCCTTACAATAAATAGTAGATTCCATAACTAGAAGCACCTCTGCTCTATACCTGCCAATCCCACAGAGTTATGATTCTTAAAAGGCAAGTTTGGATGGAGAAGTCAACAGCATACAAAAGGGAGAGAGATACTTTATGCTGATCTTCTCTCTAAGACCCTCACACTATCTTTTTTTTTTTTTTTTTTTTTGCAACAGAGTCTCACTCTGTCGCCCAGGTAGAGTACAGTGGTGTCATCATAGCTCACAGCAACCTCAAACTCCTGGGCTCAAGTGATCCTCTTACCTCAGCCTCCCAAGTAGCTGGGACTATAGGCATGCACCACCATGCCCGGCTAATTTTTCTATTTTTAGTAGATACAGGGTCTCACTCTTGCTCAGGCTGGTCTGGAACTCCTGACCTCAAGCAACCCTGCTAGGATTATAAGTGTGAGCCACCATACCTGGCCTCACATTATCTTTTTTAATGAATAGATATTTGTTGGATGCCATATTTGCCAGGCTTCATGGTAGGCACTGGGGATTCTGTTGAGAAACAAAATAAAATGATGCCTGTTCTCATTGAGTTTACATTTTAGTGAGAGATACAACAGATACATAAATAATCCTACTACAGAGGAGAGAATATGCTATGAACTGCTGGTATAAGCAACCAAGTTAAGGGTTCCTTCAGACAGAGGCTGGGGTGATGGCTGAGCCTGAGCAAATTGGGCAGACTCTAGAGCTGGAAAAGGTAAGGAAATGAATTCTCCTCCAGAGCTTCCAGAAGCAATGCACCCATTTACACTTTAATTTTAGACCAGTGAAACTAATTTCAGACCTCTGACCCCCAGAACTATAAGAAAATACATTTCTGTTGTTTTAAGCCTCTAAGTTGGTGGCAAATTTGTTACAGCAGCAAAAGGAAGCTGATACAATGTCTACGGCTGCTGAATGGGGAATGGCTTGGAGAAGGATCAAGGGTGGAGCTGGAAGGCCAGTAGAGATGCAGTCACAGTGATCCAGAGGCAACAGGCCTGGCCACACATAATGGTGGCTACACAGATCTGAAATTAGGAGACATACTGGAGATATAATTTAGAAGTAGGGCTGATAGGACTTGCCAGATTCCCTTAGCTCCTAAGCCATTCTTTGTTTTGGCAGGAGCTGGAACCCCTGGGTACTATTTGGCACACTAGAGCCATCGGTCTTAGAAAGCAAGTGCTGCTTTACTAGGTGACTAATTTGACAAGTAAATAATTGACTCCCCAGCCGGAAACATCTAGCCAATGGAAAAACCCAGCTCAGAGCCTCAGCTGAACCAGTCTAAAGGCAAACTTTGCTCTGTACTTCCATAAAGAGTGGAAAAGCAAGGCCAAGGACGGCAGTAAGCATAAGCGTGCGTGCCTTTGAGGAAAAACATGTGCTTGGGGCTAATTCCAGCCTAAACAAAATTCCCCCTTTACAAGAAATAGGAATGATTCTCTTCATAGTGGAAAAGAGGCGAAAAGAATAGCTTTCTCACCCAGTCCAATTTTTAGCACCATTCTCCAATCCTCCATGCACCCTGCAGATTAGGGCCCCACCTGGCTGATTACAATGAAGCATTCCTATCTGCAAGATTTCAGGCTGTGGCCTCTGCCATGGTCCTCTCACTGCAGCCCAAAGCTGTCCAAAATGCCAACTGGAAGAGGAACGAGGCTGAATGGAGGAAAACCCCACAGGTGCCCAGCAATGCTTCCCCTGTCACACAATGGTCATTTCTCTCCAGGAGAGAAGACTACACATAAACCTGCCAGGACCTTGCCTGCAGGATTGCTCTAAAATCACTTTCTTCTACCTACCCTCTGCTCCACCTTCCCACATCACACACCTTTCTCCATCAGCACCTGCAGTCCCCCAGGGCTTCCTGAGGAAGTATCTGACCCCAGCAGAAGTCCTAGGACCTGCGGCATGATTCTCATTTCTGCTGGTTTGCACAGTGTTCTGTTTTTCTGTCTGTGCCACACACTGCCTTCTCCCTCAAGAAGCCCTCTCTGAACCTACAAACTCTACTCAAGAGTGAAAGCACTGTGGTCTCATCACTGAGGCCTCCCAACACAAGGATTCTGCATGGTTGGGGGAGGAGGGGAGCCATCTGCTTTCTCAGAATTAGCCATAGGAGTGCCGGTGGGAAGGTATAAGGCTCAGGGTCTACCAGTGAGAAGCTCTCCTTTGGGGTTAGGGAAGAAGGAATTGTGCCAATAAATTTCAGAACGTTTCATTCTCCTCTCTACCTGGCTTCCAGATCTTCTGGCCTTGTGCATAGTTGCTCTGTTCTCCAGTGCCTGGGTGGTCTTTTGTGACTCCAGATTCTGTCATAGTGCTTGAGAAGCCTTGTCTCAACCCAGCTGAGCTGGTCAGCTGGTCCCATGTTCTCCTTGCACAGAACAACCAGAACAGATCATTTTTCTAATTTTTTATGCACAGTATTTTGATTCAATGGTCGCATTCCTGCCCCAAACCTGTGACTCCTAGATTAATGCCCCACCTTACCTTCTGCACACCCCTTAGATCTGATTTATGATTTATATGTGAGCATTGATAATAAAAATGTGCTTTGCTACAAGAATAATACAGATGCCTGATGCTCATAACAAAGGTGCCCTCTCTCTCTGATCTCCCCCATAAGAACTAAAGCTCATCCCTGGTCTCTATTTTGGGAAACTTTTCATCTTACAGGCCACAAGGGCAACCAAATGCCTGAAGAGAATGGCACTGTGAGGAACACAGAGGTCACTCTGAATACCGCGTGCTGTTAGTTGATTACACACTTTTCCAAGGCCGTCCTTGGTGCAGACACAGTGAATGCTAATGGCATGTGCTTCTCGTTCCGGCAATTAGTTTTGATCTCAATGCTGTGTCCAGTTGTTCTGCAGGAGAAAAGAAATGCTCTGCCCCGGCACTATTTATTTTTATATACTCATTCAAGGAAGACTTATTTGAAGCCTAGGTCTCTTCTAAGCATCATGGGGGGTGAAAATGAATCATTCCCCATCCTTAAGAAGTTAACGGCATAGAAAAGGAGGGCAAACATGTAACCAAAATGACATGCAGTATGAGTCAGTGTTTGGAGGAGGGGAAGGGCCCTTTCTCTATTCAACAAATATATACTAGACACCATTTGAAGCATCGAGGATACAGAAGTGAAGAAGGCAAAAAAGGTTCCTATTCCCATGGGGAGAGATCGTCGTTACACCGGTAAAATATTAAATATACAAAGTTAATTTTAGAAGTGACAAATGCCATTAGTAGAACAGGAATGGGTGGGATGGAGATTAGCTTGGAGCAGGTATTCAGATATACCTCTTTGAAGAGGCGACCTCTCTAAAAGATGAGATGGCTCTGGCCATTCGAGTTCTGGGGAGAGAGCACTACAGGCGAAGGAAACAAGTGTGAATGCTGTGACGTGGGCACAATCTGGGGACTTCAGGAGAAAACTGATAGTTCAGCCTCAAAGAATAAGTAAAAATGGCATTTAAGGAAAATAAAATGGCATGAGCCAAAGCAGAACTGGGAAAGCAGGAACTGCATTTAGTTGGAAGCAAACACGGATTTGAATCAAGGCCTGGTGAAACCTGAAATTCAGAAGATAAGATGAGTGTTGATTATTTGTGGAGCCCCCAGAGCCGGGCGGGCTCTGACTGTGGACTGTGCTCTATAAGCAAAGAGCACTGCAGGTTTAGAGCAGTCTGTGACTTGATAAGAATGTGCTTTAGGAAGATTTCTCTAGCATTAGCATTAGGAACTATTTTCACCTTTGACAAACATGTATTCCTCTGTGCTTCTATTAAAGCTTCCTATTTCCTGATAAATATTCATCTTCATGCCTGGATTTCTTGAAAGAGCCTGGGCTGTAAAATAGTTTTAAGTAGGGCTGGCAATATAATGCACAGGGCCCAGTGCAAAATGAAAATGTTGGCCCCTTGTTCAAAATGCAGCTTTTTCCTTTCTGCTGCTATCTCTCTTGACATGCTATGGTGTTTTGTATTTGTTATTAAATGTTGTACTTCCTAGGGTACAATGATGTTTGCTGGGCAAGTGCAGACCAGCTCGAGCGCTTGGTGCCTCGTCCCTACGGCAACCTTCCCACACCTGCACCCAGCACCCTGCCAGGGGCAGGGGACAACACTGGTTGCTGGGTGGGAGCCAGTGAGCAGGAGGCAAAAATTCTGCCGCCAGGAGACAGGGAGAGGACGTGTGAAAGGAGGCTGCAGGCCCCTGGCACATGTGCCATCCTACTTCACTTACAAAACATAAAAATTCAAAGATACAATCATTAAAGATTTAAAGATGCAGATTGCATCCTTCTGCTTGCAAGGTCTTGTTTGAGGGCACTGGTAGCATACCCGTGACACCTGCCCTGGGTTTAGGCTGGAGAAGAAGCTACCTTCATCTCAATATAGACTTTTCCTGGGCACTTAAACTCAGTGAGCTACTACTACTCTTCAAGAACGCATGTGCTGCCAGAGCTATATAACATGTTGTCATTGGGAGGAACTGAGTGAAGGGTGCATGGGGTCTCTCTCCATTCATTTTTTCAACTTCCTGTGAAACTACAATTACTTGAAAACAAAACATTGTGTACAAAAAGCCCTCATAAATGCTATATTTTTGGAAGGAAGGAAAGAAGGAAGAAATGAAGGAAGGGAGAAAGAGAGGGAGGGAGGGAGGTGGAGAGGAAGGAAGGAAGGAAGAGAGAAACCCAAGAGCAAGATTGAGAAGATAAAATTAAACCCACCTAGTGGTCCTCAGCTAAACATCACAAGTTATCATACAACCTCAGCTGAAAATGAAAACCTTGTCCATGAGCTAGGAAGAGATGAAAGAAGACAGGTCTGGCTCACATTCCAAAGGTGGAGAATCAACTAGCTTTTTTCAGACCACACTTCCCCTTTATCCTATCTAAATCCACCAAATGGTCATTTGCTGATTGCTCTCTATGTACAAGGAATGTACTGTCCTGTACTCTCTGGGGTTACAATGCAAGACTATTGCATTTTACCAAGAAAGGCATTCTTAAGTGCTGATGGAATTCAAGACTAATCTTGACAAAGAATGGCAGATGCTTCAGTTACCAGCTAAAAAAGTAATATCTTTGGAAATAGACTAAACAAAATTCTCTTGGCCCAGATGTTTTGAAATACTTTGTTGATTTTTCATTTAATTTGGGGGTATTCACCATATTTTTGGTTTTTTGGCTAATGTTTACATAACATTATTCCAAATTTGAATAACTTAAATTGGCATAAAAGGTGACTATTCAGATCATAAAGGGATATTGTTGGGATTATGTAAACTATAAAAAGTAGCTAGCACAATTCTTGGAACAAAACAGGCAGAAAATTAAAGGTAGCCATTGTTCTTGCTGTTATATTCAATAATATTTTCAATAAATCACAGACTTTAATACCAAAGAACAGTGTCTACAAAGCCAGGGCAGGATCCATTTATTTAAAACTCTGTCTGAATTGAATAAAAGTAAAACTCACAGAGTTAAAATATTTCATAAGAAAATACCACTTAGCTTTGTTTGAGGTTCTAAGTATTCTATCCACCGAAGGGAAAATTAATACCCAGTCAATTCTACTTCTGTGCAAATGAGGAACAGAATAACAAATTAAGACTATACATCGTCCCAAAGCCTTGGTCTAGTCAGTGATTAGAATAACTCTTCCACATCTTCATGCACTCTGAAGTCAGGCCTCCTTTTGGCATGGTTCATCCTTAGCACATCTGTCCTCAACAGCATGTCCTCCATGGCCTGTCTTCTTAGTGGGGCCTTGAGGATTGAAAGAAGGCCAAAGCCACCAGAGAGGTACTCCTCACCCAATACCAAAGAGAGGGACAAATTACTAAAAACAGAATTAGGAGGACTGACTTCTGCAGAGGTTACATCATAGCTATGAAGGAACACAGCAAGGTATTAGAAACTTAATTCTGGAAGAAACCTTCATGCTGGATATCAGGACTGTGGACTCCTTAACAGCCATCCACCTTTTTTTTTTTTTTTTTTTTTTTTGAGACAGAGTCTCACTCTGTTGCCCGGGCTGTAGAGTGCCATGGCATCAGCCTAGCTTACAGCAACCTCAAACTCCTGGGCTCAAGCAATCCTTCTGCCTCAGCCTCCCGAGTAGCTAGGACTACAGGCATGTGCCACCACGCCCGACTAATTTTTTACATATATTTTTAGTTGGCCAATTAATTTCTTTCTATTTATAGTAGAGATGGGGTCTCGCTCTTGCTCAGGCTGGTCTTAAACTCCTGACCTTGAGCTATCCACCCGCCTCGGCCTCCCAGAGAGCTAGGATTACAGGCGTGAGCCACCACACCCGGCCTAACAGCCATCCACCTTGATCAATGTGTGTTTAATTGAGCGCTTCCTCTGGATCCAGCACATTCCTAGCTACTGTCTGAGGAAGAACACATAATCCTTATTGGGGCAGCTTGTGTCTACCTGAGTCCATAAGATCTAGTTGAAACAGTCCATCTAAGAAAAGGTTAAGAGCATCAGCTCTGGGTTTTCCAGACTAGAGTCCAGGCTCCAACTCTGCTTCTGGCTACTTGAGTGGACCTGGGCAATTCAAGAAGCATCTCCAAGCCTTTCTCCTCCACTATAAGGTGGAGATAATAACATCTCTGACCTCTGGGTTAATGTGAGTGTGGCATTTAGTAATTCTGGCCTTTATGAAATAAGTCTTATATCGTGAAGACAGTCTGATGTTGTGGTTAGGAAGACCTTGGTTCACATCCTGGGTTTACAATCTACCAGCTGCATTTCCTTGGTCAAATTACTGAACTCCACTTGCCTCCATTTCTTCATTTATACAATGTGGATAACATGACCCTCCTAGTAGATTATTTTATAACCTTGCCAAAATCAGCAAGGAGTATTAAGACAAATGGGCATGAAGAATCAGGGCTGATCAAAGAGTTATTCTGCTGCCATTTTAATGTTCACTTGCGACAAAACTAAACAGCACTCAGAAATCACCTATGCTATTTTTAGCTATATGCTGGTAAAATGTCCTTTTTTCAGATGTCTGAGCCATTCAGAAGATTTCTTGAAGTTAGACAGAAATAGGAAACTCCCAGTAACCCCAATAGGCATGGCACAGCGACTCCTGCAAACAGGGAGAGGTGTTCTGACTCCTTTTATGACCTCCCTGGAGTTTCATAATGGATCATAGGATGGGTTCTCTTAGATGAGGTAGGTTCAATGGGAAGGTTCCGCTCTATTACCTACTGGAAATACTAAATCAGCAGGCAACCATAATTTTCAAACGCACAGAGAGATTTCGCACAGGAATTTAACACACATTACATGTTCTCTCCCCTGTTTACACACCTGTCGTTCATCTTCTGAAAAGGGAGGACCCTGATCTTATGATGTCTTACTTAAGAACAATAGATCATAGTCCCAATTTGCTAATCTCGTTTGATTCCTCAGAGAAAAAGGAAAATCCCTAATTATATAGTGACTACCAGGAAGTACACAAGCCCATACATAGAGTATTTGGTGGAGAATCTCTCAGAAGAGATGACTAAGTAATTAAAGTTGCTAAGAGAGTAGATTTTAAGAGTTCTCACCACAAAAACATAAGTATGTGAGGTAATGCATGTGTGAATTAGCTTGATTTAGTTATTCCACAATGTATACATATTTCAAAACATCATTTATCATGTATGTTGTGCACAATAAATACTAGATGTGATTTTTATAGTCTATTAAAAATCAATTTATTTTAAAAAGCAATCTGATTTGAAAATGGGCAAAGAAGTTAAGTAAACATCTCTTCGAAGAAGCTACACGAATTGCCATTAGGCACATGAAAAGATGTTCAGCGTCACTACTCATCAGGAAAATGCAAATCAAAACCACAATGAGATATCACTATATTATACCCATAAGAATGGCTATTATCAAAAAACACAAACAAACAAAAAACAAGAAATAACAAGTGTTGGCAAGGATGAGGAGAAACTGAGACCCTGTGCACTACTGGTAAGAATGTCAAACGGTGCAATCAGTATAGAATAAAGTGTAGCAGTTCAAAACATTTACGATAGAATTATCACATGATCCAGCAATTAACTTGTGGATATATGCCTCCCTAAAAATGAAAGCAGGATCTTGGACAGACATTTGTATACTCATGCTCATAGCAGCATTATTCACAATAGCCAAAAGGTGGAAGCAACCCAAGTGTCCATTAGCAAGTGAATAGGTAAACAAAATGTGGTATATACATACAGTGGAATTTTATTTAGCCTTAAAAAGGAAGGAAATTCTAACACATGCTGTAACATGAAGGAACCTTGACACATTGTGCTTACGTAAAATAAGCCAGTCACAAAAGTACAAATGCTGTATGAAACCACTTATATGAGGTACCTAAAGTAGTCAAATTCATAGAGACAGAAAGTAGAACAGTGGTCTCCAGGGACTTGGGGTGGGGGAATGAGGAGTTATTATTTATGGATACAGAGTTTCAGTTTGGTAAGATGAAAAAGTTCTGGAGATGGATGATGGAGATGGTTGCACTTAAAAATGGTTAAAATGGTAAATTTTATGTTGTGTATATTTTACCACAATTTTTTTAAATTAAAATTTTTAAATTGAAAAATATTCAGATTCGCTCTTTCAATTGATCCCTCTCAGCAAGCTTTTCTTCTCAAACATTTCTATGATTGAGGGTCATGATCTAGTAAAAAGAGCTTATCAAGGTGACCTTGAGTTGAATTTTGGCTCTGCGAAAGACTGTTTTACCTGCATGCCCATAGGCAAGACACTCATGCTTCAATTTTCTCATATATAAAATATGGATAACAATTTATCTTATAAAATCATGAGAATTAAGCAAGATAACATAAAAAATGTCTGGCAAGTAATTGACACTCAGGAAACAGAAACTATCATCAGCATCATTATTTGTTACACTTCCCACCCAAAATCATGTTGGGGGTGAAAAAAGTACATAGCACAATGTCTGATACATAAGAGTTTAATCTCAATAAATATTGGAAAAAAGAACCACACAAAGTGCTACAATTCAGCATTGAATTGTCTAGTATAGACATGGTTTTTAGGAAGAGAGAGATTGGTGATGGATACAAGAGGTAAAGAAGACTTTAGGAAGGAAGAGGAATTTGAGCTGGACCTTGAAGGATGGTTAGGATGCAAATGGAAGGAGAAGAGATGGGAGGGCATGAGTGATGAGGGGAACTTGAGTACAGGCAGAGAAGGAATGAGAATGGCACATCCCTGGGTGCTGAAATTGATAGATGTGCTCAAATTTGCTCAAATTTGATAGATGTGGTGGGATCAGATATAAAATGGGATAGGGAAACAACCGGAGAGCCTTGATTGGGTATTTTTGATGTATTCATGAGTCTATCAGTCTGGGTCCATTCAGGAGATAGAAATACAGTGAATTAATCAGGGTTCTCCAGAGAAAACAAAACCAATATGGGATGTGTGTGTGTGTGTGTGTGCACGTGTGTGTGTTTAGTTGACCTTTGAACAATGCAACAATGTCAACACGTCTGTGCAGTCAAAAATGCATGTGTAACTTTTGGCTCCCCAAAAACTTAACTACAAGTTGACCCTTGAACAACATGGGTTTGAAATGTACAGGTCCCCTTATACGTGGATTTTTTTTGCTATTGTGGAAAACTCAAGTGTTGCATGTATACAATTATCGATAAGGCTTTGGGTCAACAGTAGGCTATTAGTAGTCACATTTTGGGGGAGTCAAAAGTTATATCCAGATTTTTGACTTCATGGTAACTGGTGCCTCTAACTCCTGCATTGTTTAAGGGTCAACTTGTTACTAATAGAGAAAAAATGCAACACTCTCTAGGCTCTTCTGACCTACCCACAAGAAACAGGAAGAAGAGCTTTTTTTCCTGTAATGTCTCTCCAGTGCTCTGTACTGGCAACGTTTTACTTCATGTCAAATGGCAAAGGAAAAGTATTTAAAGTTCCCAGATTCATTTTCACGAATCAGGTAACAAAGGGTGAATTTGGAGCTGAGAGAAAATAAATTGGCAACTGGTACCATGAGCACTGTAATGGAAGCCGACCTTGAGTGGGCACTCTCAGTCTATTCAGACCAAATTGTCAAAAAACTGATACTGAGAAGCTTAGCCAGGAGCCTGCTGTTATGACACGAGCATGAGATGTCAAGGCCTTGGATCAAAGAGATGTCAGCAGAAATTATATAGAAGGGTGATATTTCAAAGGAAAAGCAGAATTTTTCTTTCAGGTTATTATCTGATTTTGCAAAAGTAAAAATATAGGGGTATCTGAAAGAAGATTAGGGAAAGAGAACCACTTTTTCTCTACGAGAGTGCCAAGCAATCCATCATGTGTATAGATAAGCAACAGAATCCACGAGAACCCAACACTTCCTCTTAGGAGAACCAGGTCACTTCTTTCATAAGAAGTGGCCGAAGAGGCCAGGCAAGGACCACAAATAATAATGGACATGTTGGACTTTGAAAAATCCAGGGATCTAAGAACATGACCAGGAAAGGAAACTGAGGAACTATCGTCAATAATGAGAGAGGCCAACAACTAGGAAATCAGTCTAAGGCTAACGGCCAGGTAGAACCTGATTGCCTAGCACAATGTCTGGCAGAAGGTACAGACATACTCAAGAAGCCCTGGTGGAAGGAAGGCAGGGAGGGAGTGTAGTAAGGAAAGAGAGATCCACTAAAGCTCAAGATGTTAATCCAGGTGTGGGAGGGGTAGGGTTTAGCAAAGGTCCAAAGACAGCCTCTCAGGCGGTGATCACAGGAGGAAGACCCAGTAGGAAGGGTGGGGCTCTCTCAGGCAAGTCAGCCTTTATCTGTGGGTGTGGGAGATTCTCAGTCCAAGTTTAACCAGAGACAAGTGCTGAATCCTTCAAATCTCTGAGTATGGGATAGGGTCTAGCATTAAATGGGCTTCACCACCTGAATTACAAGAATCCAGGCACAGGAGCCAACCAGTTAGATCATCATAACTCCTTTCCAAGATAGAAAAATGAAGTTGTCTCTCTCCCCTCCTGCCACCTCCCTCCATCCCACTTTTACTTTTGCCCTGTGCCCTGCCCTAGCCCATCCCTCCCCCAGCAATGACCATCAGTGGTTCTGGAACAGGGTCTTTTCTCACATAGCTTTCCTGACTCCTAGGGATATTGCGGTGATGTTTCATTTGCACTTAAACTGAAAGTGGACCCTGAATGTGGGAAAGAAACAACCTTCATTGAACAGATGTTATGTGCCAAAGGTGATCTCATTCTCACAAAGGAAGATGCGGTTACTCTCATTTTATACATGAAGACAATGAGATTCAGAGAGATTAAACCTTTACCCTTGTCCATGTAGTCTATAATTTCCGGAGAGAAAAAAATTACAATAATAGGAACTTCAATAAAGTTACCTTAGCAACCATATTAAAGCTTCTTGATTAACTACTTTTCTAGGTTCTCACTCTTCACTTTCATCAAATTTCCATATAATAACGGAAGTTAGCATATATATGTCACTTATGAAGTGCCAAGCAGGATTCTGAACACTTTCCATGTATATTAACTCAATCTTTATTACAACCTTTTTACAAATAAGAAAACTGAGGCACAGAGATTAAGTCACATACACGAAGTCACATAAGTTATCTAATAAGTGGTACAATGAGAATTCAAACTCAGCTCATCTGGCACTAAAGTCCATCTACAAATGAATGATACCATGAGTTCGAAGGGGACCCTCTTAGGACAAACATCTATTTGCAGCCTAAGATGCAGAATACCTTGTTTTGTGGTTAACTCGGCAACTTTCTGACAACTTTTAATGAAGTCACAACTGTGACTCAGTTTTACTACTTCATAGTCTTTCTGTTGGGATGAAAGTATTGAGTGGTAGTAGTTATACTCTAAGGGATAGATTATGAGCCAAGGGGAAATGGTGACAACCGAGCCATGTGATTTGGGCCAGAAATGTCTCTTGAAAGCCATAGAGCCTAGGCAGCTCAGACTCCAATACCATTAGCATCCTTCCTCTTGGCTGACTTTCCAGCAGGAAGCCTGTCTGGGCGCAGCATAATGCATTGGTCCGATGCACATGAACTCCTTCAGCCCCAAGAGCTGTCTGTGTTTCCTGGAGCCCAGAGTCTCCCTGGTGCCAGGAAATGATGTGGTGCAGCCAGCATGAATTTATCACTCCTGAAAAATGATTCCCCACTCCATGAATACTGAAAAGAAAAGAACAATATTCTGATTTGCAGCTAGGCATCTTTATAAAAACAGAGAAAGAGCCATAACCATATTTAAAAATGAAGTATCTTATTCATGTATTTCTATTTGGACTAGAGAGTTGCTGCAACTTTGGGGACAATGAAATTGTCTTCATCTCAATTTCTTGATAAAAGTCATAAGAGAAAATCATGAAGCTGTGACAGGGAACCCAGTTCCATCATGAGCAAGGGACTGACTTGTGTGCTCATTTTGCCTTCTGTTCTCTCTTCTTTGTCCATCCTTTCTTTCCTATCTGGAGGGGGAAAAGGAAGGCATGCGTAAATAAATAAACAAATACATACATGAACACATGCATATGTAAATAATCTTGAGTGGTGTAGTGAGGGGTTCACAGTCCCTAGAATCAAGACTTCCATTTATTCACAGGACAAAGATAGCAAAGGTCACACAGCAAAGACACTCTTGTAGTGCATCTTTCCTTCCTTCTTACCTATGCAGGCTTTGCTGCTCTCCTGATTCTATCAGCTCTGACATGGACAGAGGCCATCATCACATAATTATTAAGGAATGATGGTTTTTGGTCACTGATAGGGGAGGGGGTGCCTCCAAACTGCCACCTGGAGATACAGGGCTCTCAGAATCATTAATAAGCCTCATCCTTCAATTTTGCTTCAACCTTCCAGCTTTAAATATAGCTCTCTAGATGTGTATTTCACGCACCCTTTCAAGTGGTGTTTTGCTTTAGGACATGCTTTCTTTCTCTCTAAATTTGTCTTGGCTCTGTTTTCTCTGCTGAGAATCAGCTCCTTCTCATGGCTAAAGATGCCTTTTCCCGCCTCCTTAGTTTGTGGATGCTTGTCGCTGTGCTTCCAGATAAAATGAAACATATTGGTTTAGTATCTCAGCCTTTTCCCTTTTCTTAGACAAGGGGGCCTAGCAACAACAAAAAATTTCTAGCATGTTCAAACCAAAATTTTCACCAAGGCAAATAATTTAAAAACATCTATAGGTAATTTATTTTTAGCAGAGAGCCCAGGTTTCAGAGTCACAAATGTTCTTGTCTGTATTTTTCTTTATAGAAATAATTTAATTTAGAAGTGTATTTACTCTGGGTTGAGTTTTTGTCATTACCATTGTTTGCTATTTCTCTTTTCTGAGAAGTCTGACCTTGGTATTATTTCTGTAGAAATATTATTTCCATGATAGACAATGTCAACATTATCTGAGGCCATCTGGCACAAACAACCCACGTTCCTTTAGTCTCAGTCTATTGCTTCTGGACATCACTAAACAATTCCTTGGTAAATCCCTTTAGCATGCCCGCTATTTTAATCAATCCTGCACACATCAAGCAGCTGGATCTATGATTTGGCTCAGGAATAGAAAAATGGAGCTGGAGCTTTTCTGAGTCTTAGAAAGGAAAATATAAAGTTATGGGGAAACCAAAATCTTACAAAAAAGAATCTTCGTTATTCCCAGCACTGACATGAGACTTTTGGTAGAGCTGGAGAGAAGGATTCAAGCAGAATCGATTTAATAATTATTTCCAAACTGAGTGATTGAGTTTTGCTTAAGGGAGGAGTTTAAAACCCTAAGGGCATGGTTTTAAGATAGAAGAGGGATGGTAGTTGTCCTTTATACCCAGAAAACATTTGATTGGGGAATACAGCACCTAATCCAAGCAACATTAGGATGAGGCTAAATGGAGACTCTTTTTCAACCCCTGTATCTCCACAAGAGTGGAGTTAAAGGTGCCTGGGCTGGTGAAAGCAAGAGAAAAGAGTAAGATGAGTGAGCACAGCTGCAAGAGCACCCACACCTGCTGCATGGCTCTGTGTCCATGGTTTCATTGCAGCTGCTCCCAGGGCCACAGCAGGCTCATAAGCAGGGGCAATGAGGCAGCAGCTGAGACTAGTAAAAACGGAATCTGGGCCATGATGGAGACCACCTAAGAGACCAGTGCTCACTGTTGAATCCAGTCCATTCAGCAATCATTCAATCCTCCCACAGAGTTATGACTTGAGCAGAATGGAAGGATCTTCATGAATGACTTCAGGTGCTATTCTTGGTTGTGTGTCATATGCCATATGAGTGAACTCCACTGAATTCTCCTCCAGGATGTGGGAGAACACTCATAGTCCCAGAGTGACCTAACAGTGCTAATACTGGGAGATCGACATATTATATCATCTTATCTGTATAATGGGTCCACAGGGAAGCACACCCAGTGAGTACTTGCTCTTAGCAAATGCACACACCTGTAATTTACCACAGGATAAAATTTCCAGGCTTTATTTATGTTTCCTCATTTATTTTTGTTGTTTAAGATGCTCCTGGCAAAATGACATAAATAATTAGCCACTCTGCATAGGCATACAAAGTTTTTATCCTTATTAAAGCAAGTGAAAATACATTATTCTGGTTTCTAATGTCATCTTATTGGCCACCTACAATGATTATAAGATGTGCTACTTTCCTGATATTTACTAAAACAGATCAAAATTCTAAATCTCTAAGTCTATTCCAGGAAAGCTGATGCCATCTGGAGATATTCTGTCTTCTGAAATGTTGAATACCACAGCCTTCAAATGCTGAGTTTAAGAGCCAGCAGTCCTCCAAATTCCAGTGGCCCAAGAAGCCAGGCATTTAATAGAAGTAGTGTGGGAAAACAGAATTAGAAGGTCAGGGCATAAATTCTATCTCTGTTTCTGCCTATGTAACCTTGGGCCATCTCATTGAATCTTATTTTGTTCCTCTAGAAAATGAGAATCATATTAGCTTCCTACTTCATACAGTAGTTGTGAAGAATAAACAAGACAGAGTTCATGAAAATGCCATACAGCTATGATATGTTACTTTTAGTTGAAAAATATCCTTCTGTCCATCCACCTAGGAGTTGCAAGAAATTTTTTTCATATGTGTCTATGTCCATGCATATATACATATGTATTTTGGGAGTAAGAGGGTCCATAGTTTTCATCAGCATCTTAAAGGAGTTCATTACATAAAATTGGTTAAGAATCTTTAAGTTAAAGACACATCTCTTTGTAATACATGCATGCATAGGCACAGACAATACATATGTGATCTAAGACATACAATCTAAGATACTTAGATTCAAAGGCACACACTTGTTTTTCAAGAAGAACTTATTAGTTGCCCAATTATATGCATAGCACTAATGGGAAAACTTATTTTTGCTGATTTGTACCCCTTTTCATTTATCATTTGATAACTCAGAAAATTTTTTCTCATAGAATAAATATTTGTAAGACATTTAACCAAAGAAGAGACATTTCACCAATGAAGACACAGCAGTGATTAGTAAGCACCTTACATGGTGCTCTACATCATCAGTCATTAGAAAAATACAAATAAAAAGCACAATGTGATAACACCCACTAGGATTGCTACTGCCAAAAAGACAAACATTACTGAATGTTGGTGGGGATGTGGTGAATCTGGAAAACACATATATTGCTGGTGGGAATTTAAAACAGCACAGCCGCTTTGGTAAAGAGTTGTACAGTTTCTTATAAAGTTAAACTTACCGTATGATCTAGCAATTTCACTCTTAGTAATCTACCAGAGAGTAATGAAAGCATGTATCCACAGAAAGAGCTACACACAAATGTTCACAGAGGCATGATTCAAAATATCAATAGCCCAGAACTGGAAATAAAAATGTTCATCAACCTGTGAAAGGATAAAAAAGCAGCATGTCCATGCAATAAAATATAATTCAGCAATAAAAAGGAATGAAGGACTGATAAGTGCTACAACATGAATGAATCTTGAAAATATTATACTAAGTGAAAGAAGCCACTCACAAAATACCACCTTATTGTATGATTCTACTTATATGAAATGTCTAGAAATGGCCAATGTATAAGGACACAGAACATATTTTTGGTTGCCTGTGATGAGAGAGGTGGGAGGCAGTAGCAATTGACTGTAAACAGGCTCAAAGGAAATTTTGGAGTTATTGGAAAAGTTCTAAAACTGGATTATGGTGATGGTTTCCTAACTCTATAAATTCACTAAAAATCATTGAATTGTACATGTACAATGAGTGACTTCATGGTATGTAAGTTATATCTCAGTGCAGCTGTTTTTCAAAGGATATGATAATAGACAGGATGTTTTAAGATATAATTGTTAAATAAATACAAATAAAATATTTACCTATAAAATGATTTGGTTTTTCATACATGTCATGGTATTTTAAACAATTTGGTTTCTCATACATGTCATGGTATTTTAAACTATTGTCCTTTAAAGAAAAATATTCTTTATTCTCTCCATGCTGCAGTTTTTTGATCTGAAAAATGAGATAAGAGTAGCTACCTCATGAGCATTTGTGAAGATAAATCAGTTAATAGATGTAAGGAATTTAGAAGAGGCCCTGACACACAATAAGCATGGGATACATGCTAATTAAAAGTACTAACTAGAAATGTCATGTCACTACCAACTGTGTATATTTTGTGATATTAATTTCTTTTGATATTCTTTTTCTCTGATGGGAAAAAATGGGCATTAATAATTAAATGATACTCTCCCAAGTTGGCATAAATAATACCCATATAAATAGAGGCTCTTCAAAAAGGACAAAGAAGAATATCATAGCTAGAAAATTTTGAGTTCCATGGAACATATTATAAAGAACATCATCTATAAAAACTTACTGGTTTTATTTTCGTTTCAGAACCAAAAAACAATCAACTCAAAACAATCATGTCAGTCCTTTCCTCTCTCATTTTCTCTCTTATCTGCTCAGTCACAGTGCGCTTGCTGAATGTCTTCCTTACCAATTACAGGATGAAGGAAAATGGCCGCCTCTAGAAACAATAAAATTAGAAGGCGCGGAAGTTGGCGTTGATAGCAGCTTGGGAAAACCGTTTGTGTTTACCTGTGTGCCTCAGTCTGGAAATAGGACTTTTTGCTTCTGTGCAACCTCTAACCAAGAAATGAAAAGGTAATTCATTAACCTTTTATCTTACCAAGCTTTAAAGGGAAATAGTTCTTCAACAGCAGCCTTATATTCTAAGGTTGGAAGTAGAAAAGGGAACAACAGATTCATAGCATGAGTCAATAAATGTTCTTTTCTTAGGTATGAAAAGTTTGATTCTTCATTATTCCCCCAGTTTTTTCTAGCAAAATTTCCAGAGAACATAAGCATCTTCTTCTAATTCTTTTTAGATCTCCATATTTTCTTTAAAAGCTCAATGCTGCCATGGATCTCATCCAGCTTCCCAAAAAGTTGCCAAATTTATATATTTTAAGGCAATTGGATGGATAGTCTTAAGTATAAAAATAATTTATCAGGATCACAATTTAATATACCATAGTGAGATAAGCTAAGTAATAATAATAATAATGCAGCTCTGTGGGAAAATGAGTCCCATTGACATGTTGTGAGCCTGCAACTCCAATGGCAGGGGAGAATTGCACATGGATTCTGAGATAGTAGCCTATGAGCTCTGACCCAAAACCACCATGATCATTGCTCAGTCTGTCTCTCTGAGGAAATGGAGACCATTGGTCAATCACTGAGTCAACTGAAAACTGTAGTGAAAGTATTGCTAATTTAGAGTGTGGTGGGCTTAGGAGAGAGAGAGCAGAAGAGAGGGAGTAAATGACAGAGAGGAAACACATCAACAGTGATTAGTATCAATGTCACATCTCCTTTCGAGAATTTGGACCCAGCTCCCATCTTAAAGAGCATCGTAGGTGTGAAATCGCTAAGGAAAATGATACACTGTCCCTGTTTGTGGAATATTATGTATTCAAATGCATCTTGCTTTAAAGGACAAATGGGAAAACATGATGATAGTGACTTGATTGTATTTCAATTCAGGCACAAAATATTTATTGGATACCTAATACGTCCAAGACACTGTTTTAAGGTCTCTCTGGATTAGAGAAGAAGAACCAATGGCGAAGAACCAATCCTTGCCTTCAAAAAAAACCCCCTCTGAACTAAGAGGTTAGGGTATTTATTCCAATATTTTTGAATGCAAAATAGAAATTGAGAAGAGCTGTAGAAGACAAAGTGGTACAGAAATTGAGAGTTTGGGGAGAAGATTTCCAGATGTGGAGATAAGGGAGGTGTTTATGAAGGTATGGCATAGGATTGAATAAGCATACAGAAGAAGAAATGGAACATAAGAGGACAGAGGAAATAAATCAATCTTCACAGAGAATAGCAAGTCATGTGGTTTGATTGAAAGTTAGGGGTTATAAGAGAAAATTGAAACAGATCGGCAAGATGGAGTTGGGTAGATAGACTGGTGCCTTAGTAAAATAAAGATTGAATGAATTCATTCTCAAGCCTAATTAAACTACAGTAAAGGAGAAAGGTAAGAATAATTTATTTTAGGTATGCCTGCTGGAGGTTTAATTTTAATTTGCCACCTAGTAACATCAATTTTGCAAGAATGCCCTGCCCTTCAACTGTGAACTTAGAGCAATGAAATATATCTGAGCCTCAGAACTATTCTGTCTGAGCAATGGGTTCAGTGAGAACAAGCTCCCCCAAGTTACACTTATCCAGTCCCCCAAGGACAGCTCCTCTCACTTCACTATCTTTCAGGTGGCTTGAGGCAATGGACAAAGCAGCCCATCCTGTCCACCAGGTAAGATATCCTTGATATTTAACTCCACATTCATTTTCCATTTCTTCTCAGAGAAGGAAAGGAACAAGCTAAATGTCATGCAGTCCGCCCTGGGACTTATCAGATATGTTCTAAAAGCTGGGAAGAGGATGCTAAGCCAACAGGATTTTCTGCTCAGGTCCTATGGGGGAGCTTGCATTCCTGCTGCTTTTATTTTCAAGGGTTTGTATGACATCGCTCCCAGTAAGACTCAGTGGGTAGTCACAAACCAGGGTGGAATTTCTGTTTCACACAGAGCGATCCAGTAGTTCCCCATGATGATGAACCACTGCTGCTGTTTTCTTTTTTACTCCCAAAACATAAGATCTCAGGGATATCTTGGGATGTTGCTATTAGCTGAGCAGCTTATTAGAAAACATGTTTGTTTTATTTAGAAATACAGTGCTGTATGTTCATATCCTTGTTCTATAGACATATTAGGCCAATCTCCACTATTCCTGTCCATTCATGATTCCCAGCTTTGGAGCAATATAGTCTTTAATTTAGATTTTACCTACAAACTGCCAGATAACTTCAAAACATCCACAGGTGAGTAATCACTTCAGCCCTTAAGGCATTCGATACTTCTCCTTATGAGCTTATGCTATGACTTGCTGAGGGGTAAATTGCTTTAATACCAATTGTTTCATTTTTACGCTCTCTCTCTCTCTCTCTATATATATAGCATATCATATATATATATGATTTCTAATAAGACTATGGATTTTCTTTAAACACATTCATTTCCTCACAAAATGGCATACAAGCAAAAGTCATTTACTGCCAATTATCTTCTCTACATAGTTTGACTCTTATACATTTGGGAAAATTTATATTGTTTGAGCTTAAATATACTTCCCTGTGCCCTATAACTGTCCTTTCTGAACAATCACGAGCATCATCATATGACAAGCAGCAGGACTTGTGTTTCATTTTACCTGGAACACAATGCTGAACACACTCATCTATCTCTCCAACACATCACCCTAATGAGCCTCGATATTTTTAAGAGATATCTGCTCTGCTAATGCACTCAGAGTGTCTGCAGCAAAGTGAAAAAATGAACACCCAAACTCCCAGCAGGCTCCCACTTCACAGCAAAGAACACAGCAAGCTCTGCATTCTGAAATCTTTTGCATTGCCTTGTTAAAACTAAAGAGCAAAAATGAAACCAAACAAAGAAGAGAAACCGGCAGGCACAGGCAGGGCATTCTGATAGAGAGATAAACCACAGTGGCCCCAGCCTCGTGTCAGAGTTCCCAGAGACAGCCTGTCTCCCAGGCCTGTGGAATGAAGGTTGCCCTCCAGGGGAGAGGACTTTGATTCATCTTTGGCCTTCCACATCACTGACTATGAGAGCCTAAGACCTGAGCTGGCCTGGGGCATTTATCTTGTTCCTTTATAGGAATGAGACTTCCAGATAAAGAAAAGCATGAACAAGGGGCTGCTATTAGTGACAGTGGACACACCAGGAACAGGGCTAGGAGGACAATCCCAATGGTGAGTGAAATAGAAGATCAAGCCCAGAACTTACAGACTGGGGCATTAAAAATAGTCCTTGCAGAGGTGCCTAGTTCCATTTCCTGTCATACATGATCACCTGTTCTTTGGCTGATATACTTCTTATTTCCTCAAAATAGAAGCCAAAGAGAAAGGGTGCCTATGGACATGAAAAAGGAGACAAGAAGTTTGAGTTTTCTGGCTAATTGTTCAAGTATTCAGATTGTCTTAGCAATAGAACCATTTAGGATAGTGGCTTCTTTACAGTCAAACAGACTTGGTGTTCATGTCTGGCTCTGGGAGTGGAGTTGAAGACCTTTGGCACAGGATGATCGCTCAGATTATCTTTTTATATTACACCTGCAGAACCATGTCTGGGAAGATGTTACCCTGCACAACAGTAACCTCCCACCACTGGCTATCAAGAACCCAGAGTGTCTGGGTCTTCTGCACCAGCTGGATAGAAGCACAGACACCTGGGTCCAGCACTACTGCATTCTGAAGGATGGCTGCCTGTATTTCTATGCCAGCATTCGCTCCACCCAAGCATCAGGTATGGACTCAGATTTCACTTGAAATAATAGTAATTATAATAATGATATTCATGACATCTTAGTTTTACTGAGCCCATACCAGGCCCTGTGCTAGGTGCTTTACCTAAAGTTCATTCATCAATCCTCCAGAGAAAAGGTACCATTACTCTGCCCATTTTACAGATTAGAGTACTGGCTGCAAAGTCTACATAATTTGACAGGATTACACGTAGTAATAAAGCTGAGATCTAAACACAGCCAGGCTAACTCCAAAGCTTGTATCCTTGTACTGCCTGGAAAAGCAAAAAGTAAATTCCTTCATTCTTCTGGTCATTGATGACATTGAGGGTCAATGCCAATAGTTGTCTTGTGTTGTTACTCCACCCTTCTCTCATAGTGTCTTAGTACATTTATGTTGCTATAAAGGAATACCTGAAGCTGGATAATTTATAAAGAAAAGAGTTTATTTGGTTCATGGTTCTGTAGACTTTATAAAAAGCTGTTCCTGGCAAGGGCCACAGGCTGCTTCCACTCATGGTGGAAGGTGAAGGGGAACCTGCATGCAGAAATCACGCGGTGAGAAAGGAAGCAAGAGAGAAAGGAGAAAGGTGCCAAGCTCTCTTAACCAAACAGCCCTCAGGGGAACTAACAGAGTGAGAACTCACCAAGCCGTTCATGAGGGACCCCCCCCACCATGACCCAAACACTTCCCATTAGGCCCCACCTCCAACTCTGGGGATCAATTTCAACGTGAGGTTTGGAGGTGTCATATAATCCAAATCATGGCTCATAGTATCCCTAATTTGGATGAATGAGTAACAAAATGAACATTAACTGTTTATTCTCCCTGGGCAAGTTGCTTACCTTCTTAAAACTTAAGTTTCCTCATTTATAAAATAGAAGTAACAGCTATCTACTTCAAAGAACTGTTGTGAAGATTAAGTGAGTCATTGCTGTTACAGTGACTTTACCTGTACATATAAAGCTCTAAGCATAAAAGCCCTCTCACATATATTATATTATTTTATTATATATTTTATCATATATATTTTATTATATCTATTTATTACACATACTCATTAAATTATATATAATACTTTAAAGCTCCATATATAAAATGGTTATACACACAATATAATTTAATAAAATTGTAATTGGACCTGATTTCCACAAAATAGATTAACTTCCTTATGATTTCTGACAAAATAAATTAGTGTTTTGTTTGCAGTTGAATTATTTCTCATATGAATATTACTTAAATAATGAGCATGCTAGAATTTCTTTTCCTTAGCATGAATGCTTATGTCTAAGTAAGTAGACATGCCAAATGAGAAGGAGGCATCTGGTGACCATTTCGACCTTGGAAGTGTGCAAAAGGTACAAAGCAAGCATCACACCATGGTCCATTTTTCATCACTCAGGATAAACAATACAATGCCTCCCCTCCACTTAATCACCCTCTCATTGTACATGACCCAAAGCATCATTCAACTATGAAGAGATAGTATCCCCAAGTCCCTCCAAAATAGGCTGTTTCTATTCAACCCAAAATTTATGGCTTTAATTTAAATTTATGGTTTTAAACAGCTGACACAGGATGGGAATTAAGGTAAACAAAACCACTAAACCTCCAAGGTAGTCAGTAAGTGGGACTTTTATTATAAAATATCACCACAAAGTCTGAACCTTTTTAATTACCAAATCAATTAAGCTAATTTTCAAGAGACTGTTTCCATAGATAGAAAAAAATGTTTAGGATTGAATGTGGAGATTATTCCAAATTTAAATGTTAGCAAAGTGCTTTCACACCCCTGGGGCCCAGAGACTGCTACTGATTACAAGAGTTTAAAAATAGTAATGACAGCCACTAGGTGGCTTTTCTTATTTCAAAAGGTCAGAGGCCCTATTTGGTAGGAAAGTCCTAGTTAGAGAGCTGCAAAACTGCTCTATTAAATAGTCTAAAAATAATAACAGCAAAAGCAGCAGTTATCATTTAGTGAGCAAAGATCTTGTACTAGGCACTCCGTTAAATACTTGCATTTATTGTTTCACTTAATTTCTACAACAATCCTATAAAATAAGTTGTTATCCCACCTACAGGTTTAGAAACTCATGCTTCAGCTAAATAATTTGTCCAAATTCTCCTGACTAGTAAATGGTGAAGATGCAATTTGAACCCAGGTAGCCAAGTTATAGCAACAAAAAGAAAAAAATTGATGAATAGGAAAAAAATGGAAGTCTTGTTTATATTCTGCTCTTATCATTACATACTTCTTTCTAAAACCTTCCAAGGTTGTTTGTTGCCTCCAAAGTGTTCTAGGAGCCTTATATTTTGTTCTGCAATTCCTTTTTCTGGCTTTATCTTCCACTCCTTGTGTTAATGCAGCCTACACTCCACCCAAACAGGGCCACATTCTATTTCCTTAGCACACCCCATCTTCTGAACATTTTTCTGACCTTATGACTTTGCTTGTGCTAGTTTCTTCCCCTGAAACATCCTCTACCTGCTGATCATCCAATGCAAATTGTCCAGATTCTACCTGTCCCTCAACTGCCTATTCAAATGTTGTCCATGTACACTATGAAGTAATCGCCAGATGGTCCTAGATAAACAAATGTTCTCCTTTTTGTGAACTTATCTATCTTGTGACATTTATCATCCTCTATCTTGTATTTTATCTTTTGATGACCATCTTATCTCTTCTAAGGGATCAGAGGCCCCAGAAATGACTCTATGTTATGTGTATTTGATGAATGAATGAATGAATATTGAAATAACCTCAATTGGCCATTGTTCCGATGAAGTGTGGGTAGTTTGCCCTCCCTTCATTTAATAGTGAAGATAGATTAGAAGACTGAAAAGCCAATTCAAAAACAGAAGCAAAACTCAGCCCACTATATGCCCAACTTTTCTGCCATATCATACTCTTTCCAGCTGTAAACAGTTATCTAATTTCTGCATGTGCCAGCCAGAGCCCTAAGGACAGATCTGCCCCACCCACCATGGATAGGTGCCTGCACACACCATCTGAGGGTCTAGGAATCAATCTGCCCTGCCTACTGCTGGTGCTTGTGTACTGTCTGAAGGCCTGAGGACAGGTCCTCCCTACCCTTTGCTGCTGGCACCAACATGCACCATCCAGGGGACTGATGATTGACCTACCCCATTTGCCACCAGTACTAGTGTGCACCATCTACAGTCTTGAAAAAGGTCCACCCCCACCACACCTGATGGCACCTGTATATACCACTCAGGGGCCTGAAGATTGGCCCACGTAGTGTCCCCATCACCAGCAAAGCCTTAGCCCATCCTCCACTAACAACCTTGGCCTAAGCCACTAAGTAACTCACAGACACCACTGATGTCAACTATACCTGAAGAAATTATATGGAGGCTACACTGCTGCTTGCACCCAGAATCTAAGCCAAAGCACCCTACCTGACCAACATTATAGATAGACCTATAGGAAATATTCTTTCCCTATGAAAACCAATCCATAAAATTGGAAGAAGTGACTGGTACACCAGATGCATTACATCAAAGTAAGGACACAAGAAACCTGAAAAAGCAAGGAAAAACAACAACTTCAAGGGAACATAACCATTCTCCAGAAACAGATAACAAAGAAAAGGAAAGAATTCAAAATAATGATCTTAAGAAAACTCAGTGAGATACAAGAAAAATAGGTAAAAATACAAAGAAATCATGAAAAGAATTTATGATCTGAATGAGAAATTAAACAGATATATGTGTGTGTTTATATATATGTATGTACATATATATACACATACAAAAGAACCAAATATAAATTCTAGAACTGAAGAATTCAATGAATGAAATAAAAATACAATTGAGGACTTCAACAATAGACTAGATTAAGCAGAAAAGGGAATTTCTCAACTTCAAGACAGGTCTTTTGAAATAACCCAGTCAGCAAACTTTTTAAAAAGAAAAAAAAATTTAAAGATTGAAGAAAGCCCATGTGACATATAGGACACCATAAAGTGAACAAATTTTTAAATTTTGGAAGTTCCATAAGAAGAAGAAATGAGCAAAGGCAGACAAAACTTTTTTAATGAAATAATAGCTGAAAATTTTTCAAGTATTATGAGAGGTATAGACACCCAGATATAGGAAGGTTAAAGATCCCCAAATAGATTCAACCCAACAAAGTCTTCTCTGAGGCACATTATCATAAAATTGTCAAAAGTCAAAAACAAAGAGAGAATTCTAAATCCAACAAGAGAAAAATGTCAAGTCATATATAAGGAAACCCTCATCAAGCTACAAGCAGATTTCACAGTATAAACTTTACAGGCCAGGAGACAATGGGGTAATATATTCAAAGTGCTAAAAGAAAACAAAAACTGCCAACCAAAAACACTATACCCAACAAAGCTATCCTTCAAAATTGAAAGAGAAATAAAGTGTTTCATATACAAGCAAAAACTGAGGGAATTTATTATCACTAGAGCATACCTACATGAAATGCGTAGGGGAGTCCTACATCTAGAAGTAAAAAAAAAAAAAAACACAACATCTACCATCATGAAAACACATGAAGATATAAAACTCACAAGCAGAGCCAATACACAAATGAGAAAAAGGAAGGAATCAAAAGTTATCACTTTTTAAACACCATCAAATCGTAACAGTAAACAATATAAGAGGGAGAAAAGAACAAAGAATATACAAAGCAATCAGAAAACAATTAACAAAATGACAGGAGTAAATCTTCATGTATCAATAACAAACTTGAATGTAAATGGTTTAAATTCCCTAATTAAAATAACAAACTGGTTGAATGGATTTTTAAAAAGAGAAGACTCAACTATATTATGCCTACAAGAAATTCACTTCACCTGTAAAGACACAAATAGATTGAAAGTAAAGGGATGGAAAAAATATTACAACAAATGGAAACCAAAAGCATGCAGGAGTAGCTATATTTATATCAGAAAAAAACAGACTTTAAGGCAAAAAAACATAAAAAGAGACAAAGAACATCATTATATAATGACAAAAAGATTAATTCAGCAGGTTACATGTCAGTTGTAAATATGTATGCACCTAATATTGGAGCACCCAGATATATAAAGCAAAATTATTAAAATTAAAGAGAGAGATAGACACCAATACAATAATAATTAGGAAATTCATCATCTCTCTTTCAGCATTGAATGTACATCTATACAGAAAATAAACAAAAAACATTGAAATTGATCTGTACCATAGACGAAATGGACTTAATGAACATTTATAGAACATTTCACATAGCAAATACAGAATACAAATTCTTCTCATTAGCATGTGGAATATTATCCAGAATAAATTATATGTTAGTCTCAACAAATGTTTAAAAAGTGAAATCATATCAAGTATCTTCTCAGACCAAAATGGAATAAGGCTAGATAGAAATCAATAGCAAGAGGAACTTTTTAAAAACAGTACAAATACATAGAAATTACACAATATGCTCTTGAATACTCATTGAGTCAATGAAGAAATTATAAAGAAAAATTTAAAATTTATTAAAACAAATGAGTTTTATACTTTCACATGTTTTCATGATGGTAGACATTGCACTTTTGTTCCAGTTTTCAGGACTTCCTTAAGCATTTCTTGTAGGGATGTCTAGTGGTGGATTTCCTCAGCTTTTGCTTGTCTGGAAAAATTTTATTTCTCTTTCATTTATGAACAATAACTTTTCTGGGTTTAGTATCCTTGACTAAAAGGTTTTTTTTCTTTCAGCACTTAGAATATATCATTCTATTCTCTCTTTGCCTGCAAGGTGTCTGCTGAGAAATCCATGGTTAGTCTTAGGGAAATTTCATTATAACATTTTTCTCTTGATGTTTTTATAATTTTGTCTTTGAGTTTTGACAGTTTGACTATAATGTGCCTTGAAGAAGACCTTTTTGAATGGTACCTATTTAGGAATTTCTTAGCTTCCTATATCTGGATGGCTAAATATCTTGCTAGACTTGGGAAGTTTTCAGCTATTATTTTATTAAATAGATTTTCTATCCCTTTGGTTTTCTCTTCACTTTCTGGGACACCAAAAATTTGAAAATTTCATAACTTTATGGTGTTCCAGATGTCACACAAGCTTTGTTCATTTTTAAAATTATTTTTTCTTTATTTTTGTCTGACTAGATCATTTCAAAAGACCTCTTTTCAAGTTCTGAATTTTTTTTTTCCTTTTTATTGGCGGAAAACTACAAAACATTTACAGTATAATGTTTACAGTCACAATTTATAGTGAGCTGATCTCCCAAAATATATTACCACTCAAGTTGACCTATCTTGTTACATTCAAAAATCTACTCTGTCAAAGTAGTCCATAGAGTACATACATAGTGCTCCA
>CAUYRT010019733.1:0-12805 GCA_963574885.1 Lepilemur ruficaudatus
TGTTCAAAGCTGTCACTGCCAAGCCTCTGGCCTTGGGGGAGGAGGGTTGGTGGGATTAAAAAATGAGTTTGTGAGTATGTGCGTGTGTGCGTGTGTGTGTGTGTGTGTGTGTGTGTGTGTGTGTTTAGAAGATGCAAGTCAAGTGAAAAGCCAAGTGGGAAAGAAATCACAGGGGGTAGGCGGTCTTGGAAATATTCTTATCTGGGTTCAGCTTTCCTTGTTTTCCTAAGTTTAAAAGATCCTCTCTTACTATTTTTGCTCCTCAAAATGCTGCTGCCTTTTCAGAGACAGCCTTTTCTGAGCCGTTCCCCATTTAGAGCTTGGGTAACTGGCTGTTACAGTATGGAATTTGTGGCCCACAAGGCAGTGTGTGGTGAGTTAGGCACTAGGTAAATGCTCGCTCGGTTGTTGTGAAGTGTGGAGACCGAGAGGCTGGACTCGTTGGATGTGTCTGTTTCTTCCACAGAAAACATTTTGGAAAGCTACGCAGTGCCAGTGAGTTGGCATCTATAAGTTGTTAATCTTCCCATGTGCCTCCAGGAACCGTCTGGAGCATCTCTGAAAAAAGGACAAGCTTTGCATCTTGTCATTTTTCCTCTGGCTGGAAGTCTGAGAGGCATAAACACAGTCTTAAAATGAAAGCAACAAAAATAAACTCAAAGCAGCCCTGCTTGAAGACATTAATGCAAAATATGCAAGCTGGCTTACTATTTATATGGCAGGAGGCAGTCATAAGAAGATCCAGGCCTGGTTAAGGAGATTTATGTCTTTTGAGGTGCCTGTTCCTTGGAATTCCAAATAAACCGTGGATGATTACTCAGACGAGCTGTAATGTGGTGTCTCGTTTCACGCTTTGTACAGTCCGGTTTCTTGATGGAAGCAATGCTCTCTGAAATGCTAATGCAGGATCAGGATACAGTTAGAGTGCCCCCTCCTTGTGCCCCTCCTGACATCCTAACAGCTTTAGAAGGAAGTTTGAGGATTAAACAGGAGAGCCTTGCAAGTTTCCTGTGATCTGTTAATAATCTTTTTTCCTCTTTTTCCTCATTCAACTAACATTTACCCAGATTCTGTGTTAGGCTTGGAGATATAGCAAGAAAGAAAACCAACCCAGCGTTGTCCTTAATAGCAGTTACATTCTTGAAGGAAAGACTGACAATGAATTAAATGATGGAAACGAGCTGAGTATTAGGGCGAGCTGAGTATTAGGGTGACGTGCAGATGTGAATGTGGTTTACTGCTTGCTGACTGACTGAAGTAGGCCCGTGCACATTGCCTTCCTGAGTTTGGGAAGGATTTTTCTAATGTGCTCTGGGTCTGGGAACTCAGGTGTTCAGGGCTACCTCCCTTATAAATTAACCTCCAGGAGAGTCATGGGTGTTTGGTTCTTGGTGGGTGGTTTCATAGGCTCCCCAGGGCTGAGGAGTCACCATGGGATCCTGGCTGCTTATTAGTTTCTGGCTTGGGACATGTTGCTGGAAAGGAATGACAGATCTAGGCAAGAGGGATGCATCTTCTAGCCAAGGAAACCAGAGTTTGCAGGTGTCCCCATCAATGGAGTCTCTAGAATTTCTACATGGGAAAAGCTTAGGGGGCCCATTGTGGTTTGAAGTGGATGGATCCGGGTAGGGGACTAGTCTTGAAGCTGTAGGCAATTGCTTGTATATACGGGGCAGCCGGGGAGGAGCTGGTGGCAATCACGGTGGGTGTGGGTGGCAAAGGCTTTTTTTCCCTAGGAAGATGGGTTCCCTTGGGTTGCTTGAGCTGCTGCTTGTTTCGGGAGCTGTGTCGGTGCAGTTGGTGCCACAGTTTTGTGGTAACTGCCAGGAAGCTGAGCCCAGTGTGGCCTCAGGAAGTTGATGAGGTTAGCGCCACTTTTTGGTTACAGTGCCAGGGCTGACACCCTCATGGTTGTAGCCGTGGGGGTTTGTTTTTTGGGGACACTTTGAAATTGTAGCTCGGCAGGCTGGTCCACGGGCTCCACAAGCAAAAGGCTTGTTGGGTAGCTTGAAGCAAGAGTTGGGAGAAGGAGGGAAAGGCAACTGCGGCCCAGCCAAGAATATCAAGGCTCAGTCTTCAACGTATGGAAACTTTAGTGCTTTTGTGATCTCTAGTGGAAATAGCTGTTCACTCTTAGTGCTCGTTGGAAAGTGTTGGCAGCTGAAGAGGGTCATTCCACAGGGGCCCACAGAGCCAGTGTGGCTGGTGTTTCTAACATTTTCCTAACCATACCTTTCTCCATTTGCCCCATGCCAACCTCTCAGCCCCACCATTTGGGTAGGATGCCTGGAAAGAATGTCTCCTAGGTCCCGTAGGAAATTTGGTGTTTTTTCTACTCATGGGAGTTGGGGGGTCACACAACACTCTGCGCTTCCACCTGGGATTCGGGTCATCTGTGGGAGCGCAGGAGCATGGTGGGATGGAGGCCAGATTAGGTGGAAAGCCACTCCAGGGCAGCTCTACCCTCCGTCCCTTTTCAGGAACAGTGAGGACAGGGGTGGCTCTATACTGGCATGTATCTTGTTGCTCGGGGTGGGTGGTTCTGTCATTTGGGCCATTGTGAGGGGAATGGATGTGAGTGCTCCTGATTCTCATCCTCTGGGGCTGAGGGACTGCAGTCCTAGATTATCACAGGGCAGGTGACAGAAACAAGTGAAGGAGCCTGGGTGGGGACTGGGGCAGCCACTGCTCAGCTCCAGCTGATTGTGGCCGGGTGGGAATGGGGGCCTGGGACTTCATTTTCCAAGAAGCTGGAAATCCTGGGTTTTATGGGGCAATTAATTCAACTTAAAAACAAAACAAAAAACTTGTAGGCCGTACAAATGGGGCCGATTTGGCACCAAGAGCTACCTACCCACTTGTGACCTCTGACCTTGCATGGTCTTGATGCTGTCTCTGTCTCTCCTTTAGTTTCTCCTTTCCTCTTGACTGAATTTCTGCTTCTGAATCCTCCTGCTGGAAGGAAGAAAATCCATTTTCTTTTGCCCCTCAGTGACAGCTCTGATAAAAGGTGGTTGAAGTGTGAATGGTAGCAAAAAGGGTTTGCTTTATCTGTGGTTTTCCACCCACTGGACTCTTCCCCTTTTCCTGTTACCATACATAATTAAGAGTTGGTTACTCAAAATTCTTCTCGCCATATACATATTTTTAGGATCTGACTCTAGGTTTCTACGAACAAAAATAGTGGAAAGGTTTTTTTTTGTTTGCTTGTTTTCAAAGGCCCAAAGCAATACTTTCATACAAAGGCAGCTATTTCTGCCTGCACAATAACCCATGAACAATGCCAGCCTTCAAACTGAACTGCCAGTTGACAACTCGCACCCAGTGGCAGATGTACAGAAACGCTTCTTTAGGATTGATCACTTAAATTTGACTTCTGGAAGATATTGGCAATCCAGGTTGTGTGACAGAGATCAATTCTAAGATCCACATAGACAGAAAGCCTGAATACAGGACTTCTTCCTGATGGGAGAGTTGATGAATTTCAGGAAAATGGGATATATCAATAGTAGCTGTGCAATAAATTTGTTGACTGTTGCAAAAAAATTTGACACTTATCCCTGAGAAATTCTTGTGACTTTTTTCTAAGCTCTAATTGAGTCCCCTGTTAATTGGAGCCGTGGTCCCGCAGTCCTTATCAAACTTTGCATTTGGAGCTGTCTGTCTGGGAAAAGCCAGGAAACTCTCCATAAAGGCATCGCCCTCAACTTTTAACTTTTTTGGGCTCTGTTGCCTCTGCACTGGTTTGAGTATTTCCTGGCTCGATTGTTTTCTCAAGCTGGCCTTGAGTCCTTAGATGTTATTTGTGTGCCTAGAAATAGCTGGAGGAAAAATGGTTGTAATGCTTTGCATTGCTCACTGCTTCTATGGAAACTCTGTGAGGGAAAGGGCTTTCCACCCAGAAAAATAGCTGGGCAGAGGAGACCTCATTGTCCTGCTGGCTTGTCACATGATTCTACCTACCACAGCGATTAGGATGAGAAAGTTCCTAGCTCTGCCCGATTGCAACCTAAGGTACATTAGGGTAGGGACCAAAGTGGTGGTAGTTCTCTTAGTGGGCCTTACTGCCAGCTGTACGGACCACCGAGCAGTATTTGTTACATGATCCTGTCTTTTTTGATCTATGTCCTTTTTGGTGGACTCAAAATGAATGGAGAAAGGAAGGAAATGAATTGTGGAGGGGAAGGGAGGTTGATAAGGAGAAGCCCTCTCACCATGTTAAAATAATTAATCCCAGCATGATTGATGGAGAGGATGGGGTTACCCATCCATTCAGGATTCATCGAGCCTTTATCCAGCATGTGCCGTGAACAAAGCACTGGGGAAAGAGATGTGAACAACGTAGTCCTTCCTGTCCTCGTGGAGCTTGCAGCCTAGTGGGAAAGACAGGTATTCAACAACAACAGTGGAAATCCCAAATACATAGTGTCCCAAATTCTGATCATTTCTGTTGAGGGAAAGAGTGGAGCCCTTTAAGAGGGGACAGTGGGGGACTTGCAGTAGATTGGATGGGAGCTGTCGGGGGAGACCTTTGTGAGATGGTGACAGTGAGACGAGGAGGAGTAGGAACCAAAGGGAAGAGTGTTTCCGTCAGGAGGACTTGGGGGGGGGGCGGGTGGGAGGAGAGAAATAAAATGAGACCAAGGCGGCTGGGGCCAGGTGGGGACAGCAGTGTGAGATGAGATGGGAGAGATGGCAGCAGCCAGAGCACACCTCTACCAAGGATCTGGATTTTAATCTAGGTGCAATGAGAAAGCATTGATTCCACAAATATTTATTGCATGCCAATCACTGATTTAGGCACTGGGTGTATACAGCAGTGAAAAAAAAACAGAACCGTCCCAGGGCTCCCAGTCGTGGAATGCTACGGAAGCCTGTCTTTTCGGTGTGGGGACATGTCCCTATTGCAGCTCATTAAAGCAGAGAGCACCTTTCCATCAGTTTCTTCAGCTTAGCCTCACATCAGGCTGGCATTTTTATCCCTGCCTTACGGATGAAGGAACTGACGTTCAGAGAGGTTATGTTGGGGTTACTTGCGCCAGGCCACTTGGCCAGAAAAGGACAGAACTGAGAATCAAACCAGACTCGTCTCCTTTAAGGTTATTTCTCCCAGGTCAGGGCCGAGTTCTCCTGCCTTCTTGCTTCATACCCCTGGTATTAAGACTCAGGGAGCTCGCAGTGCTCCTTGGAATGCAGGCACGTGGCAGGATCAAAGCACCTACGGTTTGGGTCCTGGGGGATGAGCTATGGGGAAAAGAGAGGGGTCGTGATACCTCTGCTTCAGTAGCCCAGAGTTTTGCCAGTTCCAGGGCATTTCACCTCCACCTTGGCATCTTAGATTGGAGACAAGCATTTGGCTGAACGATGTGTCTGGGGGGACCTGCCTAAACAGCAGTGTGGAGTCGGGGAGTTGAATTAGCTCTTTGGCCAACCCTCTGGGTTCAGTCTGCCTATATATGGCTTGATCTCAAGGAACAGGTGACGGCAGTGGGAGTTGTTTTCTGTGTTGCTGGTGGGAGGTGCCCGGCCACATTCCTTTGTAGACAAGCACAAACTAGATATTTTTGAAATTGAAGATCTAAAACCAGCCAAAGAATTAATCCTGGTCTGAAAGGCATATGGTGAGAGTATAGCCGACCTGGCTTGGGTGTTGCCTTCTCAACTTTGTTACTTTTTGATATGCCTAGAAATCTCTCTCAGGAGGGAGGGTCTCTGTGAACATCTTAAGCCACATTCTTTACAGCTGAAAGGGCTCAAGTCCATGTTGCTATTAATGTTTTGTGCACTTTGGCTGACAAGGTACTGGGCAGAGGCTTCAGCCCCTACCACTAGGTCTCGTGATGAAAGGTCAGCTGGGTGGGCCCAACTTCGTCACCGAACCAAGAGGCCTCATGGCAGAGAGGGCACAAGGCCTGGGTGTGGGGAGTCTGGGGGCTCCTCCTGTGCACAGCCAGGCCAAGCAGGAGCCCCAGCTGTACCACGGTGTGGCGTGGGGCTCTGAGCCTGCAGCTCTCTCTTGCATCCAAGGCTGTAGACTTAGCTTCTCACAAACACAGGCTGTGAAGCCAGAGAGACTCATTCTCATCCTGGCCCCACTGCTTACTGACTGCAGGGCCTTAGGCAAGGAAGCCTCAGTTTCCTCATCTACAAAACGAGGCCAATGATGTATGTACGTCAGGGTTGTCAGGATTCTGTTGGGTCTGGGGTCCCAGTAGGTTTTATTGTTTGGGGGAGTGGGCATCAGAGAACCTTTCTTCAACTAGGAAACTTCAGCCAAAGAACCAAGGCAATAGATGTCTAAATTTGAAGCCAGCTACTCTTTGAGGATTTACCCTGAGTTCCAGCAAGTTCAACTGCTAGATAAGTAAGCATTTAAGGGGTCCTGGAAATAAGATTCCCTGGTAGAAGCAGCAATCTCTTACTCATGCCTGATTATCTCAGACACAGAGTGGTAGATGGAGCCCTCGTGGGTTAGGGGCTTGCTGTAGGCATTGCTGGACAAGGAAAGGGGGCCAAGAGAGGTGAGGATCTTCTGTAACAGTGTCCTGCGAGTGGGACGGAGACCTCGCTGAGGGAGGCCCGTGGGCCCGCACTGCATGGGAGGAGGCTAACTGAGGTATTGTGTGTCCTGCTGAATGCCACATGTGTCTTTCCCTCTGGGAAGCCTTCCACCCGGGCAGGGCCTCTGGGGCCGGATGTGGAAGGTAAACAGGCAGTCCTTCTGCTCCTTACCACAGACAGGCCCGGAAGGGCCCCAGTCGCAGCTTTTCATCTCAGGAAGCCCTGAGGTCCCAGCAGTCCTCCTAAAGCAGCCTCATTGTCCCTTTCTTTGCAAGAGCATGACCAGGTGCTCCAGCTCCCGGGGCACCACTGGAAAAACCAGTGTGGCTCAGGTGCTGATGCTGACATTTGAGCAGCAGCTCTTCCCTGGCCTCCCTGCGTTCCTTTGACCCCCTTCAATCTGTTGTCCACATGGGGGCCAAATGGTATCCTGCTTGAAATCTTCATCTGTATCCGTTGCCCTCAGGATCAAATCTGCGAGTCCTCAGAGCCTGCAGGGTCTGTTCTCTCCTCTCCCATCATCGTCTCTGCTCCAGACACACCAGCTGCCTCTCTACTCCGCCTCCTGGGGGCCTTTACACAGGCCCTTGCCTCTGCCCCTTTCCCCCATCAAATCCCCACCCAGCTCCGCCTCATTCTTCAGAGCTGAGTTTATACTCCACTGTCTGCAGGGCAGTCATGCCTGACGCTTCCGGCCTAGGTTCGTTCTCTTAGGGGCATGCTCGTCACCTCTGCTTCTCCTCTTAACTCTTACCCTCCTTTGTCTCTCCATCCCCCATGAGACTGTGAGGGCCGTGAGAGCAGAGAATCTATTTTTTGTTCACTGCTTTGTCCCTAGCATTTGGGACAATGTCTGACATATATAAGTGCTCAATAAAGAAACATTCACTAAATGAATGGGTAGATAGCCAATCAGACAGGCAGACTGGACCTGCCACTCGTCCGTCCAGCCACTTGTTTGAGCATTTCCCATGGAACAGCAACAGTGTTTGGTGTTGGGGCTAGATTGATCACCCATGGTCCATCCTCTTAGGAAGAATGTACTGTCACCATCCAGGTCCAGCTCACCTGGGCAGGCCTGCTGTGCCCCATCTGAAAGCTAGCCATACAGTAAGCTGGGTGCTCTGGAAGGTCATAAGAAGTCCTTCCTTGGGGCACTTCTAGACCCAGCGGGGCAGCTGTTTGTCCTCGCAGAGTTCTGCATCAGTGCCTGCTAGTTATGAGACACAAACAGGATGCTTTTCAAGTGGGCAGAAAAGGGAGACATCACTGTCACTTGGAGAGGTGGGACGATCATTGTTAGAACAGAAAAATTCATCCTATTTTGTGCAAACATTTGCTGAGTTAGGTGTTTGTGTGTTTATGGGTCTAGGTAGCAGGGACACAGCAAAGGGAAGGCCCCTCCCTCAAAAATGATATGTGTGGCTAAGATGCAGCAGGCCTTTTTTTTTTCTTTTTTTAAACTTTTCATTTTTATACAGAAATTGCTACCTATAGATAAAATTAGCTTATATAGAAAAAGAGACAACAAAGAGTTTTGTTTCTAGGGACAGCTAAACCCTTAAAAGATAGCCCTGTGGTTTCGTTGGCTGGCCACCTTCCTGAACCTGGCTTACTCTCGTGCCATGTTCTGGGGCAGCCCACTCGTCTCCGTTTATTGAGCGGAGCCTTGAGATGTGCAGTACCAGGAAAGGAAGAGCAGTCTGGGCTGTCTTTGGTGGCCATTGTCATTTGTGGGGCACTGGCAGAGAAGTCAATACCATGGAAAATCTAGAGAAAGACAGAGGGTACACAGTGTGGCTGAGCAGAATCCGATAGCTCCTCGGCTCTCACCGGGCCCTGGGACCCAGAGCAACACAGCCGCCCTTTTTCTCTCTGCTGTCTGGCTTGGGTTTGGGCTTTGTCTCCCGTGTCCCTCCACACCTCCTTCACTGTCACTGGCGACCGATCCGGGGAGTCAGCCACTCTGTGTTCCCCCGAGTCCTTGCCCCTGGGACCTTTGCTCTGTTTGGGAGACAAAACCCGAGACTGTTTCTCCTTTTAAAGGCAACCTTGTTGTGCAGGAGAAGAGAGAAGCAAGAAAGAGGTGGCTTGTTTGTTTGACGATAGTGGGGTGTGCTCTGATACGCCTTTGAAAAGGGCCCAGCTTTGCCCCAGCAGCCTCTGCAGGATGAGAGGAGGAGAACACAGGGAACTTGGTGGGAATTTGAAGCTGATGTGTGGGGTGGGAAAGTTCAGCTTTTACCTTGGAGCGATCGAGTGTGTCTTTCCCTTGTAGGAAAATAGAATGGTCCTGTATGGTCCGCAAGCTGGGTCGTATCCTGGGAAAAGGGAACGTGCTTGGATATTGGCCTGGGTACATTTTTAAAATGTGTAAGCCTTTGCTTACGGATTCCATTTTCTTGCTTCCCAAATACTTCTCGGCCCCCACAAGCCCGACCGACTTTGCTCTCTCAAAGGTCTCTAGAGACCGTCTACTAATTCCTTCCCTGAGTATCTGCACAGCACCCCTTAATTGGCGTGTATTAAGCAGCTCCTGTGTGCCTGGCACTGTGTCAGGTGCTCGGGATACGCGTGATGGTCCCTGCTACGCTCCTCTCAGCCTCTCTGCAATACACGCTAAACGCACAGGCACGTGTATGTGCTGTGTACAGAAGTGGGGGAATCCTTGTGTACCCATCGCCCAGCATCAGTGATGATTAACGTTTTGCCAGACTCATTTCATTAGCTTTTCCCAACACACTCCCCCAAAGACATTGCCCATAAATGCTTTTATATGTTTCTCAAATAGATATGGTTGTATATATTTTTAACATAACCACATGCTTATATTTGGTGCTTCTGACCGTGTCTTAAGGAAAAAAAAAAAAAAACTCCGCCTCCCCTTGACTTGCTTGACATCACATTCTATTCCGCTGACTCTTCTTCCTCATCTGTTTGGATTCTCTCCCTCTACCTATCTCTCCAATGCCTGGCTCAAGCAATCCTCCCAACCTGGCCTCCCGGAGTGCCAGGATTACAGGCATGAGCCACCACGCCCTGGCCTTACCTATCTCTTAAACATGGCATTTCATACTGTCTTTTTTCCCTGGAGGACTTTTACCTGCTCCCTCACCTCAGCCTAAAATACCCCATCTGTGGGGTGGCTCCTGGGTCTTTAGTCCCGGCCTGCTCACCGTGCCCCGTGGCAATTACTTGCTGACACGTCCGTCTCTCCTGTTAGACGGCGTGGTCTTTCATGGAGGAACCTTGTCTTATTTCTCCCCCCATCCCAGCACCATGCCTGACGGCGCTCAGGAAATGTTTTGAATGAGTGGCTGAATGAATTCACGTGTGAACAAGGGACTTTTTTGCCAAGTTTTAGACTGCTGGTTGTGCAGCATCTACTTTTAATTTCGGCATGTCCAAAACCAAACTCATCGTGGAGTCCCTCTTCCTGGGCTCCCCATACCCAGGTTTGACATTGCCCCAAACATAAGTCATCTAAGTCAGAAACCTTGGAACGATTTTTTTGACTCCTTACCCTGTAATGGAACGGGCACTGAGTTTTACTTCTTTCTTTCAGATCTCTCTCAGAATCCTAACCTTCCTTATTTCTACCGTTGTCCTTACTCAGAACTCCATAGGGTGCTCGGAAGTGCAGACTGTGAAGCTGTGGTGCTGGTGCCAGCCACCTGAGCTGTGTGACTTTGGGCATGTGACTTAACCCATTCCGTGAGGGTTACGTCCGGCACACAGGAAATGCTCTGTTGTTGGCTCTCGTCACCATCCGTGTCCATGGCTCCCTCGGTGGCCTCGTAACTGGCCTTACTCCAGTCTCCTAGATTGTCTTGGTGGCTCCGGGAATGTTATCTTTCTGGGATTCATATCTAATCAGGTCACCCTGAGAAACCTTCTCCAGCCCCACTACCCCTCAGAGCAAGTTCTGAGCTCTTTGGTCTCTCTGCCTTCGGAACCCGGCTAACACCATCCCTGCCACTTCTGGGGTCCCCAAACATCTGCACTTTTGTGGGTTTTGCCCTTGGAATGGAAATGGAATGGAATGGAATGACTCCATGGAATGACCTTCTTCCCAGGTCACCACCTGTCAGAATACCACTCTTCTTTCAAGGCCTAGATCAGGTGTCACCTGACCTCCGCTGTCCTTGTATCACACCGCCCTGCAGTGACTGGCTCACCAGTGTCCCTCTCCAACCAGAGTGTGCACTTGTTGGGGGCAGAACTGTCAAGTTCTCCCCCAGACACTTCGCTCGTGCTGAAACTCAGTTCTCGGGGTCGATGGGAAGCTACCTGAAGGCAGGTTTCCACTTAGTAGATGTGTAGTTGAATAAGCTGAGGATTTCTCAATTGTCTTTGCCTTTGTTTCTTTTTCTTTCTTTCTTTCTTTTCATGTTTAACTGCCATTGAAGTTAGAGAGAAGCTTATGGCAAGGTTTGTTCCTGCCGGGGAGAATGGCTGCCTGTTTCGGCAGCTCTGCGGCGAACTCAGGCTGCTTTTCTCTGGTCTCCGTGTCAGGTTCCGTCTGTTGGCACTAGGCCAGACACTAGAATTATAGCAACATCTGTCTGGGGGAAATTCGGGATACAGGCTTCTTATATTCCTCTGTTGTTCCACCTTCCAGAAGGGAGCAGGCCTCAGCCGTCTCAGATGGGACCTGCAGCCTGCGTGGTGTCTGCCTTCCAGCCGCCTGCCACCCGCAGAGCAGAGAGGGTCAGAGGCTGCTGCGGGGGAGGAGAGGGATGGGGTCTACACATCATTGGAACCAGAAACTCCTCTGTGCCCTTCCGTAGCTCAGCCTGACAGCCCTGTCCTCCCCTCCATCCAGTGGGTTGTAGGGGCTGCTGTGGAAGGGGCCACAGCCATTTGGAACGGATTCTGCATGGAAGATTTGAGATTTAAAGCAAAGGTATTTTTCAGCAGAGCAACTGCTCTTCCAGTGAATGGTCTCATGTGGATCTGCCACATCGTAAATAGACAAAGGAGCTGCTGATGTTAAATTTGAGTAGCGGGCACCCACCGTCACCCCTGGAACTCCTCAAAGCAGAGCACTTTTGGAAGCAATGTGTGGAAATCAGTCCCTGGTCTGACTTCGATTTCTTCCACTTCTTTGCTGAAGGAAACAGTCCGTCGTTGTTGCCCTCTGAGCATCCTTTTGTGGAGTCCATGTTTCACCCTCAAGCCTGTGTGTCCTAACGCAGATGGAGGGGTGGTTGGGTCTTGGTTCCGCTCATTGAATGCGGCTTAGTGCTGTACTGGGCAGTGGCCGCCTCACGGTCCCTGGCCTCCTGGAGGGGACGGTTCTGCAGAGGGGAGTCCTGTCAGCTCTGCCTTCTCTGTGCATCCCAGATCTGCCCGGTTCTCTCCGGCTCCGCTTCTAGAACAGAGGGCGGGGGTTCTTCTCACACCAAAAGTCTGGTCATGCTGCTCCCCCAGGAGGCCCTCTAAAGGCTTCCTGTTGTTCGTAGGATGAACCCCGCTCTCACCCTGGCGTGTGAAGCTCCACGTGGACCAGCCCCCCCCACACTCTGGCTCTCTCCCACCTCCCTCCGCACCAGCCGTGCCCATCAGGCTGTCCTACCTGGTGCTTTTCCTAGGAATGATCTCCCTCCTACTCTGGTTGGCTCTTTCTGTTTATTCGGACCCAGATGTCACCTCCACAGAGAGGCCTTGTTCCCCAGGGGCTGACCTTGGTTCCCTTCCCTGCCGGGTGCCCCCTCCCCAGTTACTCTCTGTCAGGTCACTCCATTTTGTGGCAACTCGCCCTGTCTTGTTGTCTTGTTTTTGTCTGTATTGTCTCTTCCACCAGAAGGTGAGCTTCATGAGGGCAGGGAAGTTTGTCTGTGTAATCTCAGTGCTCAGGATAGCAGATGGCACGTCGTGGTAGATGCCCAGGACATTTTTAAATCTGGATGAATTAAGTTTGGGAGAGGCTCAGAGCAGTGATCTTCTCCTTCAAGGGGACTGGGCGCCATTGAGGAGGGGCTGTCTGGTACTAGCATTGTGGGGCCAGGCCGGGATGACTCTATGGAGTCCTGTGAGGTCCAGTAATTTCTTTTTTTTCCTTTTTTTGTTGTTGTTTTCTTTAAGACAGTGTCTTGCTCTGTCTCCTGGGCTAGAATGCAGGGGCATCATTGTAGCTCACTACAACCTCAAGCTCCTGGGCTCAAATGATCACTATGCCTCAGTCTCCCAAGTAGCTGGGACTACAGGTGTGCGCCACCACGCTTGGCTAATTTTTCTGTTT
>CAUYRT010019734.1:0-31410 GCA_963574885.1 Lepilemur ruficaudatus
AAAATCCTCAAGGGTTTGATCAAAACTAATCAAAATATCCTTTGAAAATATCAAATATAATATAAACAAAGCAGTGTCTTATGACATAAATGTCTATATTAGAAACACATTTTTCCCTAGTGTTCGCTCCCACCCTTTGAGAGCAAGTAATTAAAAATGTGAGGCGAATGTTTGTAGTTTTCCCCCAATAAAATTTTAGGAAGAAAAAAAAGTAATTAAAAATGTGACTCAATATATGAAATATCAATACATGTATAAATTCAGAAATAAATTCATTGGGGCATATTTACTGGGATTATCATTATCTTCTTACAAATTAAGGTTGAGCAATAATTCCCCCCATTCTAACTAATCCCTTATCCAGTGAGAAGACCTAGTGCAAACAAGTCCACTTTGGATATCCTTTGTTACAACTGTATTGGACTGCACCTCACTCCAGATTACTTGTTAAAAAATCCATACCAGGTAGTCCTTGAAGGAAAAGATAAACCCATAGAAGATTTAAAAAGTGATTCATCCTTAATAAATTACTAATGTACAAGAAAATGTTGGATATATGGTTTCCTGCATCCAAGTAGATTAGTAACTACATTTTTTTCTCTCAACTACCCTCAGTATTCTCCTCTCAAGCCATTACTTGATGTATGGAGAGGATAGCCAGTCGTAGAATCAGACTGTGAACTTTCTTTCTCCACAGTTCATTGTGGGAGCATTGGCCAGAGCTACTATTATTGAAAAATCCGTTGCTCCAAGTATCATTGGCCAGAGCTACTATTATTGAAAAATCCGTTGCTCCAAGTATGACTGGTTCCTATTTGGTAAACCTCAGTCTTTCCTGGTTTGGGCATTCTTTCTGGACTAACCAGTCCAGGAAATACTTTGTTAAATACACTGCTGTTTTTCTTTAATCTTTTGTAAAGGTTTTAAATGTTTCTTATAGTTAACACTTACTGGAATTGTGTTTTAAATTACATGATTTCAGTACTAATAGCATTCTTTTCTCACAGACTATCCAAATTATGATTGGCATCTTTGAAGTTTTCATGTGGTACCTTCTATTGGTTTTGTATATGGGACAAATTAAAGGAGTCTTTGGAACATACAAACCGATAACTTACAAAACAGGATGTGCTTTATGGGGAATTTTTGTGAGTAAAATACAAATTGATTTAATAAGTAATATACCAATTGTGGAAGGTAGGAAACAGTTTATAAACAAGGTTTTCAGGAGAGTTACTTAACTAAATCCTATGTTGGTAATTTATTCAAAGTCAAATTCTTTTTTTCAAAAAATAAGTACTGTGTACCTTTAATTTACAAGTGCTATTCCAAAATGTAATGGACACAGGAATAAATACACAATGACATCCATAGGGTAGATTGTCCCTAGGTATGTGAAAGACAGAATCTTAACTATAATATCCATTAGCATGATGAACTTTCATATTTACAGTCTTCACTTTAGCCTCCTTGCACAATGAGTCAATTCTTATTTTCTAAATTTATGATTACTGGGACTCTTCTGTGGTTTCTAGACAGCCATTAGATAGGCAGAAAACCTGAGGAGTGTGGCACCCTAGAAGCCAAGTGAAGAAATTGTTTTTAAAAAAAATGGGGAAAGATCAACAGTATTATAGTTCGTTGTTTTGTCAAATAAGAAGAAGGCTAAGAATTGACCATTGGACTTAGCAATATCAAGGCCAACAGTAAACTTAAGTATCTTCAGCGGAATGGTGAGGCAAAAGCCTGATTGGAGTTGGTTTAAGAAACACTAGGAAGAGAGGAATTAGAGACAGCAAATACAGACATCTCCTTTAAGCACTTTGCTGTAATGTGGTATAGAGAAATGAGGTGATAGCCAGGAAGTTTGGGATAGAAGAGGGTTGGTTTATTTGTTTCTGTGAGTTAGAATGAATAGTATCATATCTTTGTTGAAAGGACTGAACCAGAAGAAAGAAAATTGATGACATGATATAAATAGGGGGAGGATATTGGAATCAAGTATTCGAGAAGGCAAGTGATGATGAATTTTAGTACACAAATAGCTAGGAAAATGGACAGGTCATCTCTGTGTGTGGTTCTCAACTAAAGGTGATTTTGCCCCTCAAAGGACATTTCATAATGTCTGGAGATATTTTGGGATTTCACAGCTGATGGTGTGCATCTAGTGGGCAGAGGCTAAGGATGCTGCTAAATAGCCTAAAATGCACAGAACACCCCTCACAAGGAAAGATTATCCAGCCTGATTATAAATTGTGTTAAGGTAGGATAAAAGGAGAGAAACGCAGAGTAAGAGAGAGAAAAGGCAGGTTTCGAAATGATGAGAGATTGTGGAAGTTTTGTTCCAATAGATTCAAATATCTCAGTTAATTGGCCAGATCATAAGCTGAAAGTGAGGATGGGCAGGTAGATTGGTTGGTTGCAGAGAGGGGGAGGATATGAAATAGTCATCCAGGAAAAGTGTGAAAGTGCATGGATTATGGAAAAATAGTCTGATTTTTCCTACAGCATTTAAGGACTTCCCTTGAGGTTTAGGAACATGATTGTATTAATATAATGAAAGGGGTTGTGTTTCTTGCTCAGACGATGTTCAGCTACATGGGTGCAGGCATGCAGCAGGAAGAAATGACATCTAGTCAGGATTTTGGTTTAACCATGTAACTGTAATAAAACAAGGTGCAAAGGAGTTGAGAAGTGGATATAAGGGAGTATTTGTAATGGTTAACCATGGAATTTAAGTTGATACCAGAGAGAAGAATTTAACAGGGAGGTCAGGGTGTCAGATTATAGATCTAGGTTGGCTCAAAAGATTGTTACAGTTTTAATACTCGAGGGCAAGAGCTAGAAAGATAGCAGGTGATGGTCAGGGTGGGATACTTGCAATTGAGATTTAAAATGTATAACAAGGACAAGAGAATGAATATGGGAGTGAGTAAGATAGGTCAAGCCCAGGGTATTAGAAGGATCATACAATACATGTATATATTGAAATCACCAAGTATTAAGTGGTGTTGGAAAGGGAGTCAAAGAGACAAGAATTAAAACCATCTGGAAAGAGGAATGACCAGGGGGTCAATAGATGACTTCAAACATGAAGGATAGTGGGTGATTGAACCTGAGGGCATTTGATCCAGAGCTGGAGGAGAAAGAATAGGTGGAAGTAGCAATGAGGAGCAAGAAAACCACTTAACCCATGCTTTGAACAGATGGAATGAGGGCTGTAGAAGACAAGATGGCTACCACTTGAGGGGGGCAAGTGATCAGGAGAGGAAACAATGATCTCTAGGGGATCCCCTGACTTTATTCATACACTGGCTCATAAGTGTCAAAGGATTACGTTAGGAAAAAATAGGAGAAAAAGCAAATTTTCATACAAAATCCAAATAAATGATGCATGGTTCATAAGTGATGCACAGCTCATAAATGATGCGCCAGCTAGCTCATAAGTGATAAATGATAAATGATGCACTGGCTCATAAATGTCAAAGCATTGCCTTGGAAAATTAGGGGAAAGAGACTGAATTTTCAGACAAAGTCCAGATAAATGATGCATGTCTCTTAGTGTTTAACAATTCATGTTATAAAAATAGCACATTTAACTCCTAGGATAAATTATCTAAAATTTCAGTTAAATGTAATCCAATGCAAAACTTCTCATTTAGGCATAAACCTTGAAAGCCATTTTATGAAGCACGTGGTAATCTAGTTAGAAATAGTCTAGTTGAAGAGTACTTTAGTTCAAAATTAACAAGATATTTTCACTTTATTTATATTCTGAAGTAGTTCTTTTTTTTTTTTTTTTTTTTTTTAGATACAGGGTCTTAATCTGTCACCCAGGCTGGGGTGCAGTGGTTCACTGCAACGTTGAACTCCTGGGCTCAGGCCATCCTCCTGCTTCAGCCTCCCGAGTAGCTGGGACTACAGGCCCACACCACCATACCTGGCAGATTTTTTGTGTTTTGTAGAGATGGGGTCTCGCTATGTTACTCAGGCTCAGCTAGAACTCCTGGCCTCAAGTGGTCCTCCTGCCTCGGCCTCCCAAAGTGCTGGGATTACATGCGTGAGCCACTGCCACCTGGCCTATATTCTGACATAGCTCTTACCTTCACTGTGCAACTCTTTAGAAATCTCAGCTTTTGTTATGGAAGGAAGTGCTGAATGTGTAAATTTAAAGTTACCCTTGAGGAGTTTGTAGCTTCAGGTTTGGCTTTCCTACATATGGTATGCAGCATGAAAGCTGTTTTTCCAAAAATTAGCATTTGACTTGGATCTTTGCCAAACCCACTAAAACAGATAAAACAAGGAATACTTCAAGAGAATTGTGAGCCCACCTTCAGGTAATATGGGATAGCTTTACACTTCTTAGAAATAAAGTTCCTTGACATGAAATAATGGAACCTCTTTTTTAAAAAACAAAGGCAAAGGCATGAATAGCAACCATTTGCTTAATAATGACTATAGTCTCAGCTAAGAGACTGTGTATTTTGTATAATCACAATGTAGAGGAGACTCTTGGACCACTTTTTCCATATCTGGATATGTACACAGTAGTTATAATCAATAGCATCATTTCATTAAGAAGGATAGCATAAGAGTTAATAATCGAATGAGTTATATATGAGGTAGTTCACATACATATAAGCAAACTTAGTTTCTGGTTCAGGACTGCTAAGGCGATCTTTGGCATATACCACAACCTGAATTCTGCCCACTTTTCCCTATGTGTTTCTGTCACAAATGACCCTAATGTTACCTTTCAGTTGATTACTGTGTGACAGGAACTTGTCCTGACCACTTCTACTTATATTTTTTCCTTATATTTTGTTACTTCTAGTATTCTAAAAATAATTGACTTAGAAGAGGATTGTTAAAAATACATTTTAAATTGGCAAGCATTATCAATGAGTATTTATAAATATATGTTTTTATATCCAGCCTATCATTGCAGGAGCCTTGATGATAAGAGCAGCAAAACGTCCAACTCGATCCCTGGTAAGTTGAAACCAAGCACTAGTCACAAAATTAAACATTAGGTTGTAATGAAAAGTTAGTGATTGTCTAAACAATGAAGGAATCTACCTACCTGTAAAATACATGAAAGAATTAAGTGAAAATCTAAGAACACATAATTTGATGTAGACAAATATGCTATATTAGTTAAAATCATGTAAAGGTTTCTAAATTTAAATATAGTTTTTGTTTTGTTTGGTGTTCTACCTTTTAACATTGTATAACCTTTATGATTAGAAAAATTTTAATAGGACTTAATGCCTTTATATATATACATTATATTGCTATAAAACTTCATTCCCTGAACTATGCAGTTTGGGAACAGGATTGTACCTTTTAACAAAGTAGGGGATTTGTCCAGTATAAAGACACATCTATGGTATAGGTGGAAAGATATTAGAATAAAAACCCTTTAGAATCTTAGAGCTAAAATATATTAGAAATTAAATTGTCTGATCTCATAAATTTACACATAAAAGTACTTATGTCCAAAGATATTGAGAGATTTCCTTAGATAAAGAAAAGCCAGAATTAAACTTTATAAACTCCTATTTGGTTATATTTCTACAAGTAGTCATTTTCCCTCTTCTTTCCTTTCTTGTTTCCTTTTATTCAAATCATATCTTACAGGTTTTCTTATTTTTTTCCTTGCATTGCAACACCTTTTGTCCAAATCGTGTCTTAGAGGTTTACTTCCAACTGACTCATAAAATTGTAAAATACATTATTTTTGAGCCCAGGTGGAAGATTGATGCTTATTGTTGATGATTTTAATGTTTCTTCCAGATTAACTGGGTTTCATATAAACTAGAATAATATTTTACATTAATGACAAGCATACAAACACTTCTAAAGCTTAAGAAACTAGATTAAAGTTTTCACTAGATGACTTTTTTCTATACAAACTATTTAACCAAAGTGTTTATTCTGAATATAATAAATTTACCCTATGTCTCCTTTTCAGATTACAAGTGCTTTGATCCTAAACATCTTCTGCATTATTATCACAATTATTGCAGTAATTCTAACAATAATTGAGTTGTCTTCTTTTAAAACTATGTCATATAGGAATTATGGACAAGCGGTAAGTGGCCAATTCTATAGAAACATTTTAACTTCAAAATTATTCTTTTCAATGGTTTTGAAGCCTTAGGAGGTAAGATGAGGCTTTTACTGGTCCTTGCAAAATTCTTTTAGTAATGAGCTCTGAGTGATTGAAAGTTTTAATTCAAAAATAATTCTAAGATGTGATTTTTTTAGTAAATATTAATAGAATGTTTGAATTCTTGACTTGCTAAATTAAAATAAAGCAAGTAAACAATTTGAAAGCTTCCGTGGTAAGTGTCAATACATTAGGCACAAGATCACCAATAATTCTTTTAATACAAGTATAATCCTGGACCATACAACCATTCTCAAAATCAACAAAAGAATTCTGCTATTGACACATCACATAGTTCAAATTCTAGACACCTAGTAATTTCTGTTTTAACATAGAGCTTTTCATACACAACCTGTCTTTGTGTCTTATGTGAATTTTGATTTAAATCTGCAAATGCTAAATATATATAAACCTGTCTTGCTTCCATTTAACTGAATATCCAATCACATTCTTAGTAACATAGAAATAATGATATTGCTTCCTAAGACAGTAACATTCTCCAGTAAATGTGAATATCTTTACTGATAACACAGTAGATTTACTCTAATTATGTTGGCTTTAAATGCAGAATCATAGAATATTAGTGCTGCAAAAGGCTTTTTAGCAATGCTTGTAAAAATCTCACATTTAAAATAAGGACAGATTGCAGTGGAGCTCCTCCTTGTTTGACCAACAGAAAACAATAATTACAATACTGAATGGAAGAGTAGTTGTAGCTGAGGTACAAACTCCCTGCTCCTTCCCTACACACTTCCTCTCCATACATGCATCAGTGGAAAGAATCCAAGCATGGAGAATAAAATCCTGGAGGACAGTGAGACAATGACAGAAGTGCCATAATTACCTCCAAATAGATTATGTATAACGAATGATGATTTAAATAAACATGGACCAGGTTTTCCCTATAAATTTTAATAAAATTCTCCAGTTACCTTGGAGATTCAATTTAGAAATCTTCAATTATAATTCTGGGGGCAGCAAATAGGGAGGGAGGACTTAAGTTAAGAAGTACATAATTGTTTCAAGTTATTTGTCAGCAGTCTCATTCATAAGGTTTTAATCATCAGTTTCAGATAATATGACATAATTGCTTTTTTTTCAATTGGTATTATAAACCACTTAGACTATATTTATCTGATCTGAACTTAGTATTAATGATCAGTTCTATAATCTCCCCAAATCACAAGTTTCATCTTTATTTTCTGTAATTAGTTAAACAAAATGAACTTGTTTATTAGACCTACATCTCTAACCCACCATATTTTCCTAGTGGCATTAAAGAATTATATACCTAAATTTACTAAGGCAGCCAGCATTTTACAAGATTTTTATATGCCAACTTTCCTATTGTAAGCAAGGCACTTGACTAAATCCACAAACTCATCAAGTTATCAGTTTTCCCAGGTAGGTTTGGCTATCCCCAAAGTACATGCATCTGAAATATGCTCCTCATATATCAAAATGATTAATAGTATAGACTCTAAAACCAGACTGTATTTATTTAAATACTATGCTCCCTACTCACTGTGTGTAACCCCTTGGAAAAGTTTATTTCCCTCTTCCTTAGTTTCCTTATGTGTAAAATGGAGAAAATGCTAATAATACATGCCTGTTATTGTAGATAACTGCTTTGTTCTCTCTTCCAAATTCTTGGCCTGTTGTTCTAATGGCTGGCTTGACTTTTCTACTTCAATATGCTTCTATCATTATCATCTCAAACTCAAGAGACATAAAATGGAAATTATTACCTCCTTGAACTATACTGCAAGATTCTCTTTTTTCAGTCTTCTAGGCTCAAAACCTTTACATAATCCTTTACCCCACTCTTTATCCTAATTACAAAATATTGTTTATTCTTTATTTAAATTATTACTAACTAGGGTTCTCTTGGTTTTAAGTTAGAGGAAATATAATCCAAATTGACTTAAGCAAAAAAGGGTACTTATTGACTTAAGCTGAGTCCAGAAGCATGTATTAGATATCATGAATGCAGTCACTTTCTCTCTGTCTGTCTCTGTTGTTTTCCTACTTGAACTTCTCCGGCAGACATTTTGCTATTAACGCTTTCAGGGGAGAGTTTTAGAATAACGCTAACTTGTATAAATTAAGGAGAGTGGGCAAAATTACTTTTTACAGTCTTGCCAGCTAAGAGGTCACAATGCTTTCTATGTGTTTTTGATATTTATGTGTTTTGCCAGCAATATTAAATCAGAAATATTTACTCTGGTATTTCAAACGCTCTATAGTCTTTTATTTATCTTCTTGTTTCTATAATACATAAATTAATAGCATAACCCAGTTTAAACTTGTTTTATCATTTTCTTAAAACATGTTATATTTCTTGCATTCAGTTTTTGGCTCACATTACAAAACTATAGGTTGTGATATGTATTTCAGCTTTATTATTGGTTCTATTTTATGTCTCCATTTCTTAATTATTTCATCACACTTTTAATGTATGCTACTAAATTATTTCTGGAACAAGATAGGTTACAAAGAAACAAGTAAATAAAAATTTAAAGTTGCCTAGAATGCTGCTTCCTACCTTCATTTTTCTTAGTCATATCCTTATTTCCAAGGTCCTACCTCTTTATGAAGCCTTCCCAGAGATTAATGGCTTATAGCGAACCTCCTGTCCTCTGTCATTATTGAGCAAGTTTTTATCCATTTTAACATATTTAAAGTTGTCATACATTACTTTATATTATTACTTTTCTGTCTTTGCTACTTGATTATAAACGCTTAGAAACAGAGAAGTTTTTATGCATCATTGCATTCCTGTCGTCTTATCCCTACCACCTAATAGTTTCCTGCATATAAGAGATAGTAAATAAATGCAACAAGGAAGAAGGAGAAGGAAAAAGTGGAAGAGGAGGAGAATTAAGAGGAAGAGAAGAAATTGAAGGAGAGAGAATATGATGTCATTCTTTCTATTAATAGATCTCAATATCATTCTTGTTTTTCCACAGCTAGCACATAACTCACATTTTCAGGATGAGCATCAATATCATTCACATAACTCACCAGTCAGATATGTAGTTGAAAATATCTTTCCAATAACAACAGAAGGGCATCTGCTTTATTTATCCCAGCAATCACCTTATTTCCAAGTGACGTGTTCTTTTGACTGTTTCTGAATTTACTCATCATTTTATGATATTACATCAATATCTATGTAAGATTTTTATCACCACATATATAAATTTAAGTAAGTTTATAACTAATAATAGTTGTTTAATAGAAGAACATTGCCTGATAAATCTCTTGTTGGCCATCTTATCGTCAGAGACAGGAGAGTCAAATCTTACTGACCAAAGAGTTTAGATAGTGAGCTGTGCCAAGGACCCTGCAGTGAGGACATTAATGGGAGTAAGAAGTTGTAAGAAGTGAGGAAAGAATGTTGAGTAATGAAGATGAAGGATGGACACCACAGATAATGAATTGGGGAAATGAAATCTAGGAAAAGTAAAGCAGAAGGCAGAGGAGTAGAAATGCCTAGGGAAATCAAATGATGAAAGAGTTAACTATTCTTATTTTCCTTCTTTTCCTTGACTCTCATACTAGGAGCTCCTGCTGTGAATGCATTTGCCTTACTAAAGATAATAATGGAAGATTTCTCCCTATTTTTTGGTTACAGAAACTTGGGAGGGAAGTTTCACGTATTTTACTGATGTTCTACCCCTTGGAATTTGCTATTGCACTTACATATTCGATATTCAGCTGTGTGAATTTGGTAAGTGGTTACCTACTCTCTGGCAAAACAAAAGATGTTGATTTTTAGTAAGCATACTCTATGAGGAGATGAAGTGCACTGATACAATATGTTTGGAACTAATAAAAATGGAATATGTGATAATAATTCCATTACTTTTTTCTTTATGAATAGAAAACATAAAATTACAAAAGCAATACATGAAACTGTAAATTAAAAGTAAAAAAAAGTTATTATAGAGTAGAAAGTGATTGCTCCTTTAATATAGTCCTCATCATACCCACACATCTAAATATACATTAAAAAAGAGCAACACACATAGTTTTCTTTTTAACTAATTGTGTGATCATATTCACATTGCTTTGTCACATGTATTTTTTGCAACTATCATAAATATCTTTCCATTACAAAACATATCTAAATAATGCCTTTTAATAGCTTCATTGTTTTCTTAATATTTAACATTCCCTTATTACTGCATATTTAGGTTTTGTTTCCAGTTTTTTTCTAAATTATAAACAGTGATGCAGTGAACATTCCTATACAAATATTTTTGCATACAAGATAACTATTTCTGTAGGTGGTTGATTCCTGGAAGTGTAATTAAAGGGTCAAGTTTAATAACATCCCAAAATTCTGTAATATAATTCACAATACAGCAAACATTTATGAGAATGATTATTTTCCTACAAGCTTTAAAAACTATGTATCTAACATTCATTCTTTCTCAAATATTTATGGAGGGCCTATTTGCAAGACATTGTAATAGGCACAAAGGACACAATGACTAACAGGACAATGTCCCTAACATCAAGGAGTTTGCTTTCCAGTAGGGAGAAAGACAGCAAACAAATAAATATATAAAATAATGTCAAGAAGTGAAAAATGTTATGAAGTAAAATAAAACAGAATAAGAAGATAAGGCAAAGATTCTTTTACATGGGATGGTCAAGGAAGACTACTCTGAGCAGCAACTAACTGAAATACAGAAGCAACTATGAGACTAAAGTAAGACTTCCAGAATGGCTGACTGAGGACATGGCAGCTCTCCATAAAAAGAAATTATAAAACTGGACAAAATTGTCAATAAACAGCCTTCTAATGATTCAGAAAGTTTACCAAAGCATACAACAAAGTGAGAATTGTTTATTTAAGAAAATCTGGATCTCAGTAAGAACAGTGGATATCTATGGCATGTTAACTTGGGGCCACTCCCATTCCTACTACTACCCAGGTTCCATTATGCATAAGTTTACTATAGTGGGTCAGATTGTGAGGACCAGCAGCGTTATTGCTTGAGAGGGCTAATTTTATTTGGAACAGAGCACAGTAAGTTCCATGACCAGGAGTATTATTAAAACAATAGTGTTCTAGGTGATAAACAGATAAAACCAATGTCACACCTAGCCTAACTAAGATCACAATACTTGTTGGGGCAAGAAATTGACTGGCAACCAACAAGAAACTCAACAGAGAGATTCAGGTAGCAAGGTAGCCACAGTGGGCCTTGATAATATCCTACTTATGCCTTTTGGTCTGGTAGAATGTAAATATATGCAAAGCTACACACATGTTAAGGAGACTGGAGAGCCCGTAGTGAGCTACTCACCCCTGGCTGTACAAGAGGTCTTGAAAAAATTGAAGTAAAATCTGGGGCAGACTTATAAACTAAACTTTCAATACATTGCTCAAGCTACACTAATTTATTGGGAAAGGGTAGAAATCTTACTGACTGAAAACATATACTTTGCTAGGGTTGCCATAAGAAAGTACCACAAACCATGTGGCTTAAACAACAGATTTATTTTCTCACAGCCCTGGAGGCTAGAAGTCCAAGGTCAAGATGTCTAAAGTGTTAGTTTCTTCTGAGGCCTCTCTCCTTGGCTTTCAGATGACTGTTTCTCCCTGTGTCTTCACATGGTCTTTCTTCCTTATGTGTCTATGTCCTAAGCTCTTATGAGGACACCAGTCATATTGGATTAGGGACCATCCTAATGACCTCATTATAACTTCATTACCACTTTAAAAACCATATCTTCAAATATAATCACATTCTGAGATACTAGGGATTAGGACTTTAACAAGGGAGTTTTGTGGGACATAGTTCAGATGATAAGGTGTTTAAGCACAACCTCTAACTAATCATTGGCTGACCACTTATGCTGACCCAGTGGAAAGCCCTAGGAAATCAGTCTTAAAAATAAATGCAAGAATTTAAAAATTAAAAAAATGAGTAGATATATCAGAAACCACAAACTGTAAGGGAAACAGACTCCACATAACTAGTATAGGCAAGTCACTAAAAAGACAGCAATAACCACCACTCCTGAGAGATGAGACAATCAGAATCTAAAGTTGCTACTCCATGTCACCTAAAATGTCCACAGTATTCAGCAATAAACATATCCAAAGAACAGAAAATAGTGACTCATACAGTTGAAAAGAGCACTCAATAGATATTTTCTGGGGAGGGAAGGACAAATGTTGAACTTAACAAAGAAAGACTGCAGAAAACTAAAGGAAATATGTTTAAAGAATTAAAGTATGACGATCATGACATCAAATAAGAATATCAATAAAAGAGATGGAAATTATAAAAAACCAAATGGAAATTCTAGAGTTGAAAAATACAATAACTGAAATGAAAAATTAACTAGAGGGGCTCAAGAGCAGATTTGAGCTGACAAAAGAAGAAACATCAGCAAACATGAAGAGAACAAAAAAAAAAGATTATTTAATGCAAAGAACAAGGGGAAGAAAAAAATAGGAGGGACAGGATAATGGCCAAAACTTTTCCTAATTTAATGGAAAACATTATTTAAAATATCCAAGAAGCTCAATCTTCAAATGGGTTAAACAGAACAGACCCACTTATAGACACCTCAGCATCAAACTTATAAAAAAAGAGAAAATCTCTAAAGCAGCAAGAAAAAAATCACTCTTCATGTACAAAGGAGCCACAATAAGATCCACAGCTGGCTCTCATCCAAAACAATGGAGGCCAGAAGGTAATGGGATAGCACATTAAAGTGCTGGGGAGAAAACAATCAGGAATTCTATATCCTTTAAAAAACTCTCCTTCAAAAACGAAGGTGAAATAAAGACATACACAGGTGAGCAAAGACAGAGAATGTGTTGCTAGCAGAAATGCCTTACAAAAAATGCAAAAGCAAGTTCTTTAGACTGAAAGGAAGTGATATCAGATGAAACTCAAATGCACATGAATAAATAGCATGATAAAAGTAATTATGTAGGTGATCATAAAAATCAGTATAAATACATCTTTTGTGTTTTCTTAAAATGATTTAAAAGACAATTACATAAATTGCATTTGGCTCACCCAGGGTAATCTCCTTAATTTAAGGCCATTTCATTGATAACATTAATTCCATCTGTCAAAACTATTCAACTCCACCCTTTAGCATGAAAACATCCATAGACAATACATAAATTAATGGGTATGGCTGTGTTCTCATAAAACTTTATTTACAAAAACAGGCAGGGAGCCAGATTTGGTTCCTGTGTCATAGTTTACTAACCTCTGCTCTATAGGTAAATATTTTCTCCTAAATTTAAAAAAAAAATTAAAAAAATAATAATTGTAACACCATATTATTATATAACATACAGATGTATATATACACACATATGTATATATGACAGTAATATACAAAGAAAGAAAAAGAGAATAGAGCTATATGGGAATAAAGTTGCTGTATTTTCCTGGAATTAAATTAGTATTCATCTTAAGTAGACTGTGATAAATTAAGATACATTTTTCATGACTAAGAAAACTCAAAAAATGATAGCTAAAAATTCAACAATGGAATTAAAGTAACATACGTAAAGTATATTTTTAAAAAACAGATAAAGGAAGAACACAAAACACATAAGACATATAGAAAACACATAAAATGTCAGACATAAATTCATTAATTTCCGTATAATATTAAAACGATAATGAGATATTTTTAAATGCATATTAGAATGACTAAATTTCAAAATATTGACAATTCCAAGTGGTAGTAAAGACTGAATAATAAAATCTCTCCTGGTTGCCATATAAATAACTGTAACTTTAAAACCTTTGGGCATTACCTACTAAATATTAAGATGTGCATACCCTACGATCAGTAATTTAAGTCCCTGGTATAAACTCAACATAAATGTTTGCACATAAATACCAAGATAAACTTCCAAAAATACACATAGTGGTATTATTCATAAGAACTTCAAAGTGGAAACAACACTGATGGGTGAGTAGTGAATAATTTGAGGTATATTATTTTTAATAAAATTCTACATAGCAATTAAAATTAACTATACCTATACTTAATAACATGGATGAACCTTACACATATTATGTAGACTATAAAAAGGCAGACTCAAAAGAATGCATACTTTTTTATACCATTCATAGGAAGTTGGACACCAGGCAAAACTGAAGGTAAATTATAGTGGTTAGGGATGTAAGCTTAGTTGATAAAACTAGAAAGAAAAGATAGGATTGATTACCTAAAAGTCAAAATGACAGTTGCTTTAGAGGGAAGGAACAGCTAAAAGTTGGGAAATGTCATAAGAGGGTAGAGTGACTTTTGGGGTGCTGGCATTTCTTTTATCCAGTAGGAATTAAGAATGTAGATTGAAGAGGGAATGGGAGAGAAATAGGGCAAATGACACTTTAAGATTTTACTCTATAAAATCAGTATTGCTTATATTTTAAAAGAATTATCCATTACTTGTATAATTTTAAGAAACATGATTTGTAAGAGGTTAATTTTTTTCCAGGGTCAAAGACGTGAAGATACTATTACATCTGTTGCTGATGAAGCTATGAGCAATTTTTAAACCCTTAGAAATGTGAGAATTTTGCTGGTGCTGATGCCTGATAGGGGCCTAATAATATCTCTGTATTACAAAGTTGCTCCAAAGCCCACAGATTTTGTGCAAAATAAAATACAAAACAAGTTGGATTTTTCTCCTCAGTATTCAAGAAATTTCTCCGCACACATTTTTCCAGGCTCCAAGGGGAAAGCTTTTTGTTATTTAAATATAAGATTAGTACAAGGAAAAATTTGTTATCTAGGTACTCTGAATGACTGCCCATAACAGAGCTTTTTAATGAAACCATAAAAAAGATTCGTCATTATTGCTAGAGTGCAGGCTATCAAGACTTGGAGTATGATGTTGTGTAATTTACAGGAAAACTTTAAACAATTTATGTCCCCACAAGTAAAAAGCATAGTTCCCAGTCTGACTTCTTCTATGTGAACTAGCTTGTACCTCAACAAAGTATGAATCAAAAGACCTCCAATTCATATTCCCTTTGTTGTTCTTTGACTTCTCTTCCTCTTCTGCCCTGAACATCTCTGCTTTCTTTCTCCTTTTTCCTCTTGTTTTTTTCTTCTTATCGTTGTTCAGATCATCTAGTCAATTGCTTTTCCAAACAAACAGACTTCCCTTCCACAATAAGGCGAATTGCCAGGGTATCTGATCTGAATTCAGTTCACCCTCTTCTAATAATATGGAACATTACTTCAGAAATCCTTGCTAAGCAATATTAATCATGCCAGTAAGTACATGTAGCTCTCTCTTAAATGTACTGTTGTTTTTGTTTTCTACCTTGTTTCTCAAGATGTTTCACGAATTGTTATAAAATACTATAAGGTTTCTTGATTCTAAGAATGTCAGTGTAAGTTCATTTCTTTCAGAGTGTCTACTCGTATGCTAATGCATACATTAAACTCTGGAGTATCAAAGATTAATAAGGCACCTGATGACAAGAAGGTTTTATTTCATGGGAAGAAATAAACAAGTAATAAATCAAGACTGCAATACATGAATTAACATAAATATGAAAGAACAGAACAAAGGAAATAATTATCCTTCCAATGTGAAATAAGAGTGAATAAAGCTTTATGAAAGACTTCTGAGTAGGCGATTAGTAGTTTACCAAACAGAAAGGTGGGAGGACATTTTAAATAGAAGAATTAGTTCATCAAAAATTAGGGAAATATCATAGCTAAAATAAATTATACATCATTAGAACATAATGACAATGAGGAAGAGGTCAAGAGTGAAAGTTCGAGAGGTGGGAAGAGGCCAGATGATAAAGAAGTCAAATCATTAAAGATTCTGGTGACTAAAGTATTGAACTACATCTTGTAGACAGTGGGGAGCCAATGAAGAGTTTTTAAATAGGGAAATAAGCTGGCCAGTTAGCTCAGTTGGTTAGAGTGTGATGCTAATAAATAGGGAAATAATAAGCTTGAATTTACATTTCAAAAAAAAGTATGAAGTAGGGGAATGCAACTGGAGTGTGGGAGAGAGTAATTACTATTGCAATGACTCGGAGAAGCAAAGAAAAAAGAGAGTAAGTTAGCTTTGTTGGTTGATTAAACATGAGGTGTGAAGGAGTCTAAAATAACTCACCAATTTCTGGATTAGGCAACACCTGCAGTGATATAAAACAGGATGGAATAAAATAATACAATTTTAGATGAGTTTGAGATAACTATGTAATATCAATTAGGCAGATAAAAATACAAATCTGGAGATTAGGGTAATATTAGCTATAGAGATATTTATTGTGATGGTAATTAAAAATATGGAGGGGTGACATCACTAGAATGGCATAATAGAAGGTAATCTCATATCCCCCAAACAAAACAAAAAATTCTTCACCCATTCACAGTCAAGTTTCTCTGCAGGAGCCTCAGGATTCAGGTGGGAGTTTGTTTAATCCCATTGGAGCCAAAAACCTAAAAGGGTCATCTGATCTGCCAAGCTTGCTTCTGGGTTCAAGCCAGGAAATGGCCTAGTCCCCTGAGGGGCTTAGTTACAACCCTATTTGGTCTTGAGCTTGCATATCTGCCAAGGTACGTAGAAGGGATCACACACCCTACTGCATTGTCAAAAAGGCTTGTCTGCCTGCTGACATCCATCTTGGCAGTGACCTCGAAAATTGCCCTATGACTCTACATTGTTCAGACAAGAACTGTGAGGGACACTCACCCATATCTCAGCCCAGGAGCGTAAGCCTCCCTGATGGACTCACCAACTTCTGTCTCACAGCAGATCCTGAGGAGGCCCAGTCTCAGCTCTAGCCCTCTCTAGTCAAGCAACTATCCTATCTGTGCTGAGACCTGCTGGACCAATGAAATTAGCTTTCCAGCCTCCATCCCACAGGAGATCCCAAAGGGGCCCAGTCTCAGCTCCGGTCCCTCCTGATACAATCAGGGAATTATCCCATATTTCCAGGGTCCTCCTGGGAGACATAAGCCCTTTGAGCCAAAGAAATTCAGCTGTCTAACCTCTGGCCCAACACAGATGCTGAGGGGAACAAGTCTCAGATCTGGCCACTCCTGCTGCAGTTGGGGAACTATCCTATCTGTGTAGGAATTTACTGGGTAACATGCCATGCACCCCTCTGAGCTGAGATCCAAGATCTCCAACCTCTGCTTCACAGAAGATCCCACAGGGGCCCAATCTCTGCTCCACCACCTGCTGTAGTTGGGGAAACTATCCCATCTGCAGGGACCTGCTATGAGGTGAGATATGCACCCTTCTGAGCCAAAGTGACAGGCATGTTAACCTACATACCACAGTAGATCCTAAGGGGACCTAGTCTCAACTCTGGCCCCTTCTACTCCAATAGGAAAACTAGCCCATTTGTGTAGGGATCTGCTGGGGGATGCATGCCCATCAGCCAAAGAGATGGGCTTATCAACCTCCTTCCCACAGCAGTTCCCAAAAGGGTCCGGTCTCAACTCCGGCTCCTCTTGCTGCAGTTGGAGACCCATCCCACCTGTGCTGAGACTTGCTGGGAGGCACACCCGTTAGGGCCACTAAAGCAATCATCTGGACTCAGGTCCCTGGCCAGCATTCTCACACAGCCCCAGTACCCTTATTGTGACTTCCCTAGGTCCATCTGGGCCAGAAGGCCACATCAACCTTGAATCCCTTGTGAGGCTCATGGCAAGCCTAGGCTTAGAGCATCCTTTATGCTGAGACAACTGCCGTAGTCACAGGTTCTGGAAAAACAACAGTTTGCTTAGAACTCCTTCATCATCACCTGAGCTCTGCCTCGCCCTCTCAACCTATCTGTGGAAAAATTGTCTTCCATGAAACCAGTCCCTGGTGGCAAAAAGGTTAGGGACTGCTGATTTACGGAATTTCAAAACACAGCAGAGAGCTTTAACAACAGATTAAATCAAGGAGAAGAAAGAATCTCAGAACTTGAAGACAAGACTCTCAAGCTAAGCCAGTCATTTAAAGAGGCAGAGAAGAAAATAAAAAAGACCAAGCAATCACTGAGATAGATATGGGACTATATGAAATAAACTAATATATGAATTATAGGTATCCCTGAGGGAGAAGAAGAAAGAGCTAAAATCGTGGAAAATCTATTTGAGGAGTTTACTAAGGAAAAGTTCCCTAATATTGCTAGAGATTCAGAGATCTAGAAACAACATGGCCATTGAACACCAGGAAGATTCATAGCAAATAGGAGATCTCCAAAATACATAGCAATCAACTTGGCCAAAGTCAAAATAAAGGAAAAAAATTCTGAAAGCAGCAAGATGAAAGCAACAACTAACCTACAAAGGAAAATCTATGAGGGTAACTGCAGACTTCACAGCATAGACCTTACAAGCCAGTAGGGATTGGGGTCCCATCTTTGATATTCTTAAAAAGAACAACTGCCAGCTTAGAATTTTGTATCCCGAAGAACTAAGTTTCACAACTGAGGGAGAAATTAAGGCTCCTCCAGACAAGCAAACACTGAGGGAATTTGTCATGACTAGACCTGCCCTGCAGGAAATACTCAGAAGTGCATTATACATGGATCAGCACAATGGATACCCACCAGCATAAAATCACCCAAAAGCTAAAGCTCACAGCTCATATAAGACAAAAGCTCAAAAGTGAAAATAAAGCAATAAAGTATTACCCAACATGAACAAATCAGCATCCCACACATCATATTATCTGTCAACAGTCTGAATGCTCCACTCAAAAGACACAGGCTGTCGCTCTTGTTAGGGGCTCATGCAGCTGGTGACTTTAAGTTGAAGCCAATGCTCATTTACCATTTCCAAAATTCCTGGGGCCCTTAAGAATTATGCTAAATCTATGTTGCCTGTGCTCTATAAATGAAACAACAAAGGTTTGATGACAGCACATCTGTTTACAGCATGGTTTACTGAATATTCTAAGCCCAATAGTGAGAACCACTGCTCAGAAAAAAAAATCCATTCAAAACATTACTGCTCATTAGCAATACACTTAGTCACCCAAGAGCTCTGATGGAGATGTATTGGCTAGAACCCAATGATGAAAAGGGAAGGTAATCAAGAATGAAGCTGAAAAGATAGGCAGAGCCAACCCATTTCCTTTTTAGCCTTGTTAAGTTGTTAGGATTTTATGTAAATGTAGAGAAAAGACATTTAGGAGATAAGATCTGAAAGAGGGAAAAAGTTTGTAAGAAACTAAAAGGTCTAAAACAGCACTATTCAATAGAAATATAATATGAGCCACATGTATAATTTAAAATTTTCCCAGTAACCACACTAAGAAAGTAAACAGAAACAAATGAAATTAATTTTAATAATATATTTTATTAACCTAATGTCAAAAAAATTTTAAACCTAGATGTATCATCTAAACATTTAACCAAAATGAAAATTATTGATGAAATATTTTATATTCTTTTTATCATATCAACTCTTCAAAATTTAGTATGCATTTTACACTTAAAACACATGTCAATTCAGACTAACTACATTTCAAAAGCTCAGTAGCACATGTGGTTACTGGTTGCCCTACTGGACACTGTGGATCTCAAAGCTTCAGTGGAATTCACAAAAAATTTATCTCCCTTTCTCCCCACCCAAGAACTCTTGGTTCCAGAGAGAGTGAACAAGATTTTTGTTATTTTTTTTTAGAAAAGTATTGCCCTCAGGGGAAAACTGGGTTACAGACCAAGAAGGTAAAGTTTCCTATGAATAAGTTGAGAATACACAGGGGTCTTTGCACAATAGAAGGCAGATTGCACAGGACACAGTCAAAAATCTCCCTACCCCATCCTCATCTCCGATGATGCCTACAAGTTTTTCATTCTCTTCTGGACTATTCCCACCAGCATATGAACATGTTATTATTTCCCCTGTTTAAAATAAAACAAACAAACTTGACTCTACTTCTCCCTCTACATATGACTCCATTTCTTTCCTTAAGTCCAAAACTTAAAATATCTGTATTTATTATCCACAAATTATCTCCTCCTGTTTCCTCTTGAATTCACTCCAGTTAGGGTTTGGCCCACCACTCCTCTGAAACTACTGTTGTCAATGACAACAGTGACCTCCATATTGCAAAATCTAATTACCAGTGCTCAGTCCTCACCTTAACTGACCACCCAGGAGACTTTTACCATCATTTTACATTTTCTTTCCTTATATTCCAGGACTCTGCAGATGTCTACTTACCTTTCTGGCCGCTCCTCACCTCCTGTGCTGAATTCTATTCATTTCCTGATCTCCTAACATTAACACTTATCATCTTCCCTCATCTCACCCTTCCCACAAGGTAAGCTCCAGAGGGGGAAGGGATATTTATGTGTTGCTCCGGGACTCACTGCTTTATCTCCAATACATGGAACAATACCTGACACATATTGATGCTTAACAGATATTTGTTGAATGAATCATACAATATGTGAAATACTTGATACATAAAGCCTCAATACATGTTAATCCCATTCCCTATCATAACCATGCCTTTAGTTAGCCTTCAAAGCAAATCATTGTTACCCTTAAGTTATGACTGGTATGAACTGAGGAAGTTTGAATAGATGACCTTTAATTCATTCATTCATTCATTTCTACTATGTGCCAGAAACAACACCCTTATCCTGAGTGTTTAGTGACTTCAAAAAAACAAACAAAAAAGTTCTACATGGTACCTGGCATCATGGAGATGGCCTTCAAGTTAGGATTCTAATGTATCAGTTATGGAGACCTGATTATAGCAGTAGATTTTAGACTTGTATAGCCTGATTTCAGTATTCAGAATAAGTTAGTGTGAACCTGGGAGGTACGCAGAACATATAATTATCTCAATTGTACAGAAAAACAATCTAAGGAACAGGAAAGATCAATATTTTTCCCAAGCATACAATTATCTAACAAAAGAGAGAGTTAAGGACCAGAGCCCAGGTTTGCTGGCCAATACTCATCCCTCTAGACCTTGTGAGGATTAAAGGTAAAAAGACTTTTGCTGGTACTAACCTAGTAGAAAAGTGGAGAAGAGGACATTTGCTTGGTGAAGTCTCTGACCAGGCAGCCAGGGAATCGGCCTGCTGTTGGAGTCAGGCGCGGCCCAGGTCCGCGGACAGCGTAGGATGATAACGCGGGCAGGAAAGGGTTCATCAGTGCCAGCTCCCTCCCCAACACCTCATTCCTTACTCTACTTCTGGAAACCAGCAGAGTTTCGAGGTGTCCGCGCGGGTGTCCGCGCGGGTTTCCTCGCGTAGCACTCTTGACCATAACCGCAGCGTTGGAACCACGAGAGGTAATAAAGGGCACGACTGATAGAAGCATCGCCCACCCCCACTCGGCAGGTGCTGCCTCCGGGACTCCCGAAGCTGGAAGGTCCCGGTCTAAGAATGCCACCTGCAGGATCGTGCCCCTCTAGCCCTGTGATCAAGTCAGTGTAGAGATCCATTGGTCCGGTGTGGACTACACTGAGGGCAGGCTTTGCCAACACGTTCCTCTTAGTTGAGTTTTAGTTTTGTATGAGTTTCTCTTGTTTGCTCTCCAGTAGGGGTTTTTGCTGCTGAGGACAGAGTCTTTGAAAGAGTAAATATGGACAAGTTCCCATAAGGTAAGATTTGAACTCACATCTAGCAAGATTTGACTCTTTCCACTATATCTTTCTATACCTTCTTCAGTTTCAAGCGTCAATGAGCCATCTTTCAAGGGCAAATTAAACCTTAATAGTTCATGGTTCATACAAACTGGAGAAAACATTTATAAATGAAGAATTTGAAGACAGGATCTTAGACTTCAGATGTGGTTACAGATAAGAGGTTAAAGAGACAAAGGAAAAAAGCCATCAGGCATTGGAGATAGAGGAGAATAGATTGTCAAAGCTATGTGAGAAAAATTAGAAGATAAAGCAACTAGAAAATAAAAACTTTTTGGTTGCAAGAAACAAAACTGTCTCTTACTAGTTTTAGCAAAATTAAGATATATGTATTATAATATACAAACAAGCATATTTACATAATGTCAGCCACATTTCCTAAAGAACTGAAACTAGAAAATGGAAAGCCAACAGAAACTCGGGGTGTCCTGCTCCTCCTCCCTCTCTGTATTTCTCTGGGTGTCCTCTCTATTCTTCTCATTCTCAAAGCTTACTTTCTCTACCACTCTGTCCATTAGAGTAGATACTGCTCTTAAGTGTTTACATCTCCTCATCAAGAGACCAGCCTAAACCATCTGGAAAGAGGATATCATGAGCTCAGCTTGAGTTAGATGTTCACCTTTGACCCATTCAGCTAGGATCAAGGAATAATTATCATGGATATTAAATATGGCAGGTAGGGAGAATTGATAATGAGTTGTACAGAATAACAGAATAATAAAAGTTATACACAACTTTAACAATAGCTATCTGTTAGTTGTAATTTTCTTATCTATTGAACATCCTTCCTACATTTTTATGGGTCTCTAACTTGTGAAGGTTACATTTCCAAAGTATAATATATAGCTCTTTATTTTCCAGCCTTCCCTGTAGCTGGTGTAGGCATGTGACATGGGTTATTCCAATCAGGGGCCCCTGAACCAGACTTTAGTTTGGAAGAAAACACCAATGAGTAAGAGAATAAACCATGGCAACCAAAATTCCAATTTTTCTGACCTTGTGAATATGGGGCTGTGGGTACTTTCTAGACAGATTGGTGTGTTTGAGGCAGCCACTATACACTATTTACTAGTCTAATTTAAGGTTGGTAAATAAAACTGAGAGGTAGCTAATGGATTTTGTCAAGACAGTTATATTAGTGGTTTGATACAAAAACATCTCTCAGGGGACTATAAAGTAGTGAAAAATGAACAGCTGTAAGATTAGGTTTCCCTCTCAAGTTTAAGCATCTTAACCAAGAAAATAATTAATATTAATTTGTCTCCATATTTTCTTACAGAAAATAAAGCGCATTTACACTCTCATTTCTCTATTGTGAAAAATGCCACAAAATCAACCGCAGATAAGAAAGGAAATAAGAACCATGGGGGTAAGAACCAAATGCTACTTGAGTGAATAAATGACTATAGTGTTGCAATTTCTAAATATAAAAAAGATTATAACTATACACTATTATGAACACCCCAAATGGAGCAGAGTTAATAAAAGCATCCTGAAATGTTGATGTTGCATCTGCATTTTCCACATGCAGGCTGAACATATAAGCTGTGTATCAGATTAAAGTTAAAGAAAGCAGAAATTATGAATCTATCAACTACTTTTAAATGACCCAACAATATCACAACCTACTTATACTTTCAGCAAATATAGCTGAGGTCTGGAAATGGGTAAAAATCTATTTTGGGTATGTATAAATTATTTCAATCTAAGCTATGGTTCTAAATGAAGTCAGATTGTGGAAACTACATTAAGAAGAAGCTGCACACTATACAGCTTTGTGAACGGTGATCATGACAGCACTATGCTTTCAACAACACCCCTGAGACATGTCACTGTTTCCCCAGTCAACCCTATCAAATATAGCAGGTATCTACCCATATTGCTGGATTATTTTGTATCCACCCAGATTGTTGGATGATGGAGTCAGATTAGGAGTGAAATCAGCAGGATTAAAGTTTGGTTCAGGAAAAAATTCCCAACATCCCAAGTCTATTATTTTCTCCATTTATTTAAAATCTTCCTGATCTCTTGCCAGAATTATACTAAGAGCCTAACATAAAATCAGGAATGAACTCATATTTCCTCTCCTCACTCCCAGTGTTCTGATGTTAAAGATGTGGATTCCTAACCCCCTTATCCACTTATCTGGTCTTGGTATTGGGAAGGAATAGTTGAAGTATATCTGAGAATAAATATGTCTATTGGCCACATTACTGTCCTTCTAATGAGATGTACCATTATTCAGGAAGACACAGAGTTCCGGTTTTATTTCATCCAATAAAATATTCCAACTTCCAGTTCTATACAAGATGGAGTAGATACACTTCTCTCTATTCCTATCATAAACTATAGCTAAAACTTTGGACAAATATAAGACAATTCTGAAAAATACAGATAAAGAGGAGGAAGAGCTAGGGACCTTGGACTCCAAGGAATGATATGGTCATGGGTTTCCTGGGTTTTCTTTTTATCTCCTATATCTCAAACTGGGTGCTCAAAAAGTCTGCAACTCCCAAACACTAATAAGTGTAAAGAAAAAAAGTCCCAAGAAAAGCTTATTTTCTTCAGTCATACATCCAGGAACAAGGTAGAAAACTTTTAGACAGTAACTGGTCTACTCTAGCTAAACACAGTAGGAAAAACTATAGCCCTTTTCCTACCTCTCTCAGCAAAGTTTATGCAGGAACCTAACTTTGACCATCACTTGGCCATAACAAAACACCTCTACCCTTCCTCAGGGTGGTATCAGAGATGGCTGAGTGGAAAGCTGAGATTTTCATCACCTCTTAACAGGAATGAGCTCCCTATCGCAGACCCCAGTAACAGAAGAGGTCACACAGGGAAGCAGTAATGCAGTGACTGCAATCACCAGCCATGGTGGTGTCAGCAGAGGCCTAGTGGGGAGCTTGAACTTCTATCCCCCCACCCACCAATACTAACGTGCTCCTCTCTGCCAGGTATCAACTGAGGCAAAGTGGGAAATCTAACCTTCCACTCCCACCTAGGAGTAACAAGGCTGTGCCCCCATGCTCTTGCCAGCACAGTATCAGAGAAGATCTTATAAAACATAAGATTTAAGTAATATTTTTAATTGTGGTAACATACATAGGACATAAAAATTTATAACCAAAGCCATTTTAAGCATACAGTTTAGTGGCATTAAGTACATCCATACAATTGTGCTACCATCACTATCATCCATCCATAGAACTCTTTTCATCTTGCAAAACCAACACCTTGCACCTATTACACAATAACTTCCCATACTCCCTTCCCCACAGCTGCTATCAACCATCATTCTATTTTCTGTCTCTACAAATTTGACTACTCTAGATTACTCAAATAAGTGGAATCATGAAACACTTGTCCTTTTGTGACCATCTTATATCAAGAAAACCTAAACACTCCACCAAAAGGCTCTTAGATCTGATAAATAAATTCAAGAAAGTTGCAGGATATAAAATCAAAATACAAAAATCCTTAGTTTTTCTATACACCAATAATAAACTACCCAAGAAATAAATCAAGGCAATAATACCATTAATAATAGCTTTAAAAATATATAAATTACCTAGGAATGAATTTAACCAAGGAAGTTAAAGATTTCTGCAAAAAAAAAACAACCCTACAGATGAATGAAATGAAAGATATTGAAGGACATAAACAAATGGAAAGACATCCCATGCCCATGGATTGGAAGAATAATTAATATTCTTAAAATGACTATACTGCCCAGAGCAATCTACAGTTTCAATACAATCCCTATCAAAATACCAATGTCATTTTTTCACCAAAAAAAATTTTAAAAATCCTAAAATTTGTATGGAACAAAAAATAGTCTGAACAGCCAAAGCAATCCTCATAAAAAACAGCAAAGCTGGAGGTATCACACTACCTGACTTCAAATTATGCCACAAGGCTATAGTAACCAAGACAGCATGGTATTAGTATAAAAGCAGACACATAGACAATTGGAACAGAATACAGAACTGAGAAATAAATCCATAGATGTACAGCTAAATGAGTTTTGACAAAGGTACAATGAAGATACATTGGGGAAAGGACACCCTCTTCAAAATATGGTGCTGGGAAAATTGGATACCCATATGTAGAAGAATGAAACTGGACTCTCATCTCCCACCATTTATAAATATCAACTTGGATTAAAGACTCAAATATAAGACCCCAAGCTATAAAACTATTAGAAGAAAACATAGAGGAAACACTTCAGGATATTGGACTAGACAAAGAATTATGGCTAGGACCACAAAAGGAGAGGAAACAAAAGCAAAAATAGACAATAGGACTATATTGAACTAAAAGCTTCTGCACAGCAAAAGAAACAATCAATTGAGTAAAGAGACAACCTATTGAATGGAAGAAAATACTTACAAACTATTATCTGATATGGGCCTAATATCCAGAATATATAGTGAACTCAAACAACTCAACACTATGAAAAGAAATAATCCCATTTAAGAGTGGACAAAGCACATGAATACACATTTCTCCAAAGAAGACATACAAATGGCCAACAGGTATATGAAAAAATGCTCATAATCATTAATCATCAGGGAAATATAAATAAAACCACAAAGGAGATTCCTCAAAGAGCTAAAAATAGAAATACCATTCGATCTAGCAATAGCATTATTAGGCATCTACCCAAAAGAGCAAAAGACATTCTATAATAAAGACATCTGCACTCGAATGTTTATGGCAGCACAATTCACTATTGCTAGGTCGTGGAAACAACCGAAGTGCCTGTCAATTCATGAGTGGATTATTAAAATTTGGTATATGTTTACAATGGAATATTACTCAATTACAAGAAATGACAGTGAGCTAGCACCGCTTATATTATCCTGGATTGAGCTTAGACCCGTTATCCAAAGTGAGATGTCACAAGATCGCAAGAATGGGCTCCACATGTATTCGCCATCCAGTTGGTACTGACCGATTAACACTATGGTGCTCAAATGGTGGAGGTGTTCACCAGGGATTCGGGGTTGGGAGGTAGACCCACATCTGAGGGATGTTGTGAGCATTGTGGAGGGGAGGGAAATACCACTAATCCATGCTAGGGAGAGGCAAGTTACAAAATGTGACCAAAAAAGAAAAAACATGCTTAGTAAAGAAATTAGAGGCAAAATTCCCATATTATATATTTCCACTCATATGAAATGTCTAGAAAAGGCAAATCTATAGAAACAGGGAGCATACTAGTGGGTCCCTGTAGTTGGGGATGGGAATTAGGGGTCTCAATAGGGGGAAGGAAATCTTCTAAAACTGATTTTTGTGAATAGCTGTACAACTTGGTAAATTTACTAATAATCATTTAATTGTACACTTAAAATGGATTAATTGCATGGTATGTAAATTATATTTCAATAAAGTTGTTTTTTTAAAAAAAAAATCTTACCCCAGTTAGAATGGCTATTATTAAAAAAAAATTATGTTGTTGAAGACGTGGAGAAAAGGGAACTCTTATATATACTCTTGCTATGAATATAAATTAGGCAGCTACTGTGGAAAACAATATGGAGATTAGTCAAAAAAATTAAAAATAGAACTATCATATGATCCAGCAATCCCACTACTACATATTTATCCAAGGAAAAATAAATCAGTATATCAAAGAGATACCTGCAACCTCAATGTTTATTGCAGCCCTATTCACAATAGCTAAGGTAAAGAATCAAATTAAGTGTCCACCTACAGATGAACAGATAAAGAAAATGTGGTATTTGGCATATATACACAATAGAATATTATTTGGCCATAAAAAAGACTGAAATCATATCATTTTCAGTAATATCAATGGAACTGGAGATCATTATGTTAAATGAAATAAGCCAGACACAGAAAGACAAAAATCACATGTTTTCACATGTGTATTAGAGCTAAAAAAAATTGATCTCATGGAGATAGAGAATAGAATGATATATAGCAGAGGCTGGGAGGAGTGTGTGTGTGTGTGTAGGGAATGAAGAGAGGTTTGTTAATGGATACACACATACAGTTAGATAGAAGGAATAAGTTATAATTTTCAGTAACAGAGTAGGTTGACTATAGTTATCAACAATGTATCATATATTTCAAAACAGCCTGAAGAGAAGACTTGAAATGTTTCCAACACATAAAAATGATAAATACTCAATATTATGGATACCCTAAATACTCTGACTTAATTATTTCACGTTCTATGTATGTAAGAAAATATGCATGATCCCATAAATATGTATAATGTTATGTACCAGTAGAAAAATTGAAATTTTTTAAATTTAAAAAATTTTTATAAATAAAAAGTTGATATGATAACTATACAAAAATCAGTGAGAATATATAAGAATTTAACAACACCACCAACCAAGGAGATCTAATTAATATTTATAGAATACCCTACAACATCAGAATACACATTCATTTCAAGTGTCCATGGAATATGAACCAAAAAGACCTGGGCCATTAAACAAACCTCAAAACATGTAAAGGAATTCAAGTCATAAAGAATATGTTATCTGACAAAAATGGAATCAAATTAGAAAGCAATAAGAGAAAGATAACAAAAACAAAAACCTAATCACTTGAAACTAACACACTTCTAAATAATTTATGCTTCAAAAAGGAAGTTTCAATTGAAATTTTTTAATTCAATTGAACGATAATGAAAATAAACTTCATCAAAATTTATTGCCTTAATGATAGTTTCCTTGGCTGTGCAGAAGCTTTTTAATTTGATCAGGTTACTTTTGTTGCTGCTGTGATTGCTTTTGGGGTCTTCGTCATAAATTCTTTGCCTAACCTGCTGTCTTAGTTTTCCCAACATGTTCTTCTAGAATTCTTATGGTTTCATGTCTTAGGTTTAGCTTATTTTTGTGAGAGGTAAGAGGTGCAAACCCTGTTTCAGTCTTCTACATGTGGCTATACAATTTTCCCAGCACCATTTATTGAATAGGGATTCTTTTCCCCAGTGTATGTTTTTATCTGCTTTGTCAAAAATCATATGGCAATATCAAGGTGGTTTTATATCTGCATTCTCAGTTCTGTTCCATTGGTCTATGTAGATAACCTACAGAATGGGAGAAAATATTTGCATGCTACACATCCGATAAAGGGCTGATAACTAGAATCTATATAGAACTTAGGAAAATCAACAAGAAAACATCAAACAACCCCATTAAAAAGTGGTCAAAGGACATGAACAGAAACTTTTCAAAAGAAGACAGAATAATGGCCAAAAAAACACATTAAAAATTGCTCAACTTCTCTAATCATCAGGGAAATGCAAATCAAAATCACAATGAGCTATCACTTAACTCCAGTGAGATTTTATCAAAAAGTGGCAAAACAACGATGAGGAAAGATAGGAATACTCATACGCTACTGGTGAGACTGCAAATTCGTACAACCTATATGGAAGGTAATACGGAGATACCTCAAAGAACTAAAAGTAAAACTACCATTTGATCCAGCAATCCCGCTACTGGGTATTTACCCAGAGGAAAAAAAGACATTCTGTAATAAAGACATCTGCACTCAAACGTTTACAGCATTACAATTCACAACTGCAAAGATGTGGAAACAACCTAAGTGCCCATCAATTCACGAGTGGATTAATAAAATGTGGTATATGTATACCGTGGAGTACCACTCAGCCATAAAACACAATGGTGAATTAATATCTCCTGTATTATCCTGCATGGAGCTAGAGCCTATTCTTCGAAGTGAAGTATCACAAAAATGGAAAAACAAGCATCATATACACTCATCATCAAATTGGTATTAATTGATCACCTTATGTACACACATGGAAGTAACATTCATCAGGTGTTGGGCACATGGGAGGGGGATGGAAGGGATGGGTAAACTCATACCTAATGGGTGCGGAGCGCACCATCTAGGGGATGTGCATGCTTGTAGCTCTGACTTGGGTAGTGCAAAGGCAATATATGTAACCAAAGTGTTTGTACCCCTATAATATTCTGAAATTTAAAAATAATTTTAAAAAATTATTGCCTTAAATGCTTACATTAGAAAATAAGAGAACAGTCAAATAAATATTCTAAACTCTCACCTAAAGACACTAGAAAAAGAAGAGCAAAGTAAACCCAAAGCAAACAGGAGAAAATAATAAAGATAAAAGCAGAAATCAATGAAACTGAAAATGGAAAAGTAGAGAAAAATCACTAAAACAAACAGTTGATCCTTTTAAAAGATCATTAAAATCAATAAACCTCTAGCAAGACCAACCAAAAAAAAAGAGAGAAAAAAGACACAAATTATCAATACCAAGAATGAAATAAAGGATATCACTGCAGATACTGCAGATCTCAAAAAAATAATAAGAGACAACCATCAAAAACTCTACACACAAATTTGACAACATTGATCACTTTCCCCAAGAAAGCACTGCTATAACTCACTCAATATGAAATAGATTATTTTAATATCCCTATAAGTATTGGAGAAATTGAATTTATAATTTTAAAACTCCTGAGAAGGAGGCCTGAAGGATTTCACTGAAGAATTCTACCAGATGTTGTCAGAATACTTAACACCAGTTATTCTCAATATTTTTCAAAAAACAGAAGAGGAGGAACATTTCCCAACTCATTTCAAGAAGCTAATATTATTCTGATACCAAAACCAAATAAAGACAGTACAAAAGAAGAAAACTACAGATCAATATCTTTCAGAATATGGACACAAAAATCATTTACAAAATATGAACATATGGAAACCAAAATTTAAAATTCAATACTATTTACAATCACTTGAAAAAATAAATATGCAGGTATAAATCTAATAAGCCATGTATGGGAATTGTATTTTGCAAACTACCAAATACTAATGAAAAAATTCAAAGTAGTTTACATAGATGAAAAGACATGTAGATTGGAAAGCTCAACATAGTAAAGGTGTTCGTGTTCCCCCAATTGCCATATCAGTTTAGCATACTTCCTATCAAAATCCCAGCAGCAATTTTTTATAGATTTAGATAAGATTATCTGAAATGTATATGGAAAGGTAAAGAAACTAAAATATCTAAAAGTTTTTGAAAAAGTGGGAGGAATCATATTACCTGATTTTAAGATATTATATATCTATAATAAGATTGTGTGGTATTGGTGTAGCAATAGATTTATAGGTAAATGGAACAGAACATACAATCCAAAAATAAACTCACAAGTCAATTGATTTTTATAAAAGTAATTCAATGGGGGAAGCACAGTCTTCTCAGCAATGGATATTGGATGGCCATTGGCAAAAATAAATAAATAAATAAATCTTCAACCTAAAGTCTACCACCTTATACAACCATTAACTCAAAGTGGATTATAGATTTAAATATAAAATGTAAAACAATAACACTTTTAGAAAAAGAAAAGAAAGAAAGAACAAAAGAAATGAAGGAAGGAAGGAAGGAAGGAAGGAAGGAAGGAAGGAAGGAAGGAAGGAAGGAAGGAAGAAAGAGAGAAAGTATGTGGTACCTAAGACACAATGAATAGTTGTTAGACATGACACCAAAAGCATGATCTATCCACAGGAAAACAATCAATAAATTGATTGGACTTCTAAAAATCAAAATACTTTT